>JBBPMR010001305.1:0-10570 GCA_038090415.1 Rossbeevera mucosa | reverse complement strand
AGTGGGAGCTGGTCGAGCGTTGTCTTGGCAGAATCTGGTATCATGTCAGGTGCACACCGATGCGGAGATGCCAGTTGAGCGCTGTTGATGTTGAAAAGTCGTATGCCGCCGAGCGCAACTTGTGGGTGAGACGTGACGACGCGATTCGTGATAGCGGACAAGGTACAACACGGCGCGTGGCTACGAAATAATATAAAGTGTTATGTAAGCGGCAGCGCCGGCGTAACGTAGCGCTCCGAGTCAGCCTGTTAGACGAATTGATTGGGCCTGCCTCATAGTGAGCAGAGGGAACTGACCAATGTAAGTCTGGTAACAGAGGTCTTGCTTGTGTAGTATCTGGGTAAGGTGGACGTGTTCAATTTGGGAGGGCCGCGGTCCGGGAAGCCGACGACCACCCAGGCCGCCGATCTACAAACTTATAGCCGAGTTGAAAGGCGTGAAATAGTCCCCATTTAGAAAGGTTTTGGTTAAAAGAGGAATAGTTTATTTATCATCCAATCAGAGACACTGAGTAGCTCATGAAAGAGCTGTCAAGTGCCGGTAACGTCATAACTCTGTTGAAAAGTCGTGTGCCGGGAGCGCAACTTGCGGGTGAGGCGTGACAACGCGGCAGATGATAACTTATTCGTGATAGGGGACAAGGTAAGCACTACAGGCGCGCGCGATACAAGATAAGGTAAGGTGTTACGTAAGCGATAGCCTACGTAGCGAGTGATTCTACTTTACAACAAACTCGACTTCACAGACTCGGATGCGGCAAAGGTTAATGTTTACGGCTCGGACATGTGACTCGCCCCTCGCGTTGCGTTCTCATCATCCCTATCCTTGGCCCTGCGTTGTTGCCCCTTGCCATCCTGTCGCCCAATGCATGTGCATTGCGTTGCCCTTCTGAGTCAAGCCTTTTCATAACTCTCGTACTACTCATGTCACTCTGGCCCCCGTTGTATTATTGTTAATTCCATGGATCCCGCCTGAGTTATTTTCTAGAATACGACGGTCCGGTTAGTCCAAGACATCAACCTATCAGTGAGCTGCGCCAGTACAGCCTCCTAATTATTACAGTGCGGTAGTTTAACTGCCCTGGAAAACTGTTTGTTGAACCCCGGGCCGGATTTTTACCAAGGATATTCCCGACGATTCATGCGAGGTCTGCAAACCCGACTTGTCCAGCTGTGTAATCGAACACGCTGTATACGCCCTGCAGGAAAGGGGTTCCAATGCTCCAAAATGCTAAGCCATAAGTCAGAACGAGCTCCGCAAAAGGAGGTGTGATGAGCTGAGAAAATCTTACCGTAAGGCGCGCGCCGGGCAACAAGGGTACTGTAACAACTAGGAGAACCCTCCTTGACTGGTCGAGATTTCAGAACTTCAGGAGATATTTGAAACGTCCTGCCACCGAAGGTAAACCTTAGTATTGGGAATGAGTTGCACGGTACTGTAGGAGTGTTGATAAAAAGATAAGGTTCGAACTTCGAACGCAAAAACTCACGGTAATACATACCATGACTACTATATTCCTCGACTTTACCACCAATGCGTTTGTACAATTCTGAAACCTGCGTCCAATCTCCGAAGATGTAGTTTGCGCCAGTGTCGAAAATAACAGGTACATTTTCAAAGATTGGATTGTCATTAACACGGACATCGTCCATGGACACCTGCCAGAACCCCTACATCAATGTCAGTATCATCCAGTCCCATCTACATTTTATCCCACGGGATTCGTTATGCGTGTGTATACAATGTTACCACTGTATAGCATATTGTTGGCCCCACCGACGTACATCTCGGCTCCAGAAGAAGAGAGTTTCAATGAGAATATCAGATTTATTAACCTCCTTTGTTTGACAAGTGATACAAGCAGAGGAGAAGCACGAAAACTCGAGACTGAGGGGAAAGCCAATCCTAATACACCGTCAGTTTTGCATTGAGTTTTCCTTAATAGAGTAGTGTACGATATCGCAGAACCGAAGGTCTGCGGGTCTGCCTAGCTTGGCGTCAGAATTAAACAACGGTGACGGCCAAATGTAACATACAGTGAATCCAGCGATGGTCACATTATCAGGATATCGATTACCTATGACAATGGTTCCATCTTCATATCTGAGCTGAAATGGCTGATTTTGTTGTCTTAGCAGATTGGGATGAATCGGGATCCCAGAGGCCTTGATCTCCACCGGCAGAGATTCCAGTACAACCAATCTCCATCACCCACATATCACTGTGTTGCCAGTGACTTGACTAAAAGTAGCTATATGAATTAAAAGTACCTACGCGGCACCAGTGTCGATGCGGACTGTGACGTTGAGGTAAACATATATCAGAACGAAACAGGCGGATTTACCGTTCAAGGCCTTGGGGGGAGTACCAATCGAAATCTCGCCACTCCATACGGCATGATGGTAAGTTGTTAGCGGAACGCTAGAGCCATGGGTTCCGAGTCCAGACTTGCTTTGTTTGACAGCGAAAGGATGATTCATCCCTGTGTTCATCTCGTAATTGTCTAACCCTCTAAGAATTTTCCTAAAAAAATGAGCAGATGCATTACAATAGTTGATTCCAAGCTCACATACTCCTCGACCAATATACCATGAGAGCTGATTGCGTCTCGGATATCAATGTTCTTGCTGGTGTTCGAAGAAGAAAGCTTGGTAAGCAGTATTGCTATGAGGCTGTCCGCCTTCCTGTTTTGTATAGGATTCGCAATGGCCAGATAGACCAGCCTGCTGACGACTGTAAAAATGGTTACCGCAGCTTGAAATTGGGCGAATTGCATCGTAAACGAAGGAAAAGGATTGGTGGTGAAACTTCGACATATAGACCTTTATAACAAGTAGCTATCCAGAGTACTAGTAATGCCAGTGATACTAATGATGTTCACGATGCAGATGTCAGTGATAGGAACAAATCGCTTGATGCATACTACGTACATAGTAGGATGATTGGATGATACTCGAGTGTTATAAAAATGATTTTGACTGAAAATTGTTTCATACATGAACCTTTGGTAGTGAATTTTTGGGGGTAGTAGGCGCGGTCTTCTTCGATTGGAAAAACCTGAGGAAATTTCAAACGACCTGCTACCAACTTAAAGCACACTGTGAGGAAAGAGTTGCACGGTGCTGGATGAAACAAAAGTCACCGAACGCAAGCGGAGCTCGCCGTAATAGTAACCAGAGCTTTAGTACTGGATGTTCTAGTGAGAGGGTACCCACAAGTTGTCAGTATGATTCTGAAACCCGCGTCGAGAAGTAATTAGTGGTAGGTACACTTAGAGGATTGGACTATGTACCAGAAGGATGCCAGTGCCCGAATCCCTACTACTATTAATCGACTCACAGAAGTAGAAGTAGGGGTACGGACAATTCGTTCGACGGTGAAGTCTACAGTTCAAAGTCTATGAAGAGCATCCAGTATAGATGTTACTATAGTATAGCGTTTCATGATCGTTTATACTCCTTAAAACCGCTTGGAACGAGACTCTAGCCCACTTCCGGAATTCTGGGCCTTCTTTTTTTATTGGCTGATTACGATGAGGCTCAGCGTGGGTTGTACAAGTTTGGTGAGGTCTCTATAATTCAACAGATACTATCCGATGTCGTTCAAATCGATGAATGGCATCCCACCATGCACCGCTGGAACCATAAATATGTAACCTACCGGGAACAATTACAATGGTTCAAGCAAGTTCCGCGAATCCGATGTGTAAAGTACCGTAATCGAACACAGTGTATACGCTCTGCAGAAAAGTGATCCCAATGCTCCAAAATCCTTGACCATATAGTCAAAAGAAGCATTTCAAAAGGGGCTACGGAATCTCACCTGCATGTGAGCGCTCGGCGACAATAGCACTGAAACAATCCGGGGAGCCTTCTTCATCTGGCTCAAGGTTGAGAGCTCTGGGATGGATATTAAACGTCGTACCACCGAAGGTAAGGCCCACGGTTGGGAAATTGTTGCACGGTACTGTAGATTATTGATAAAAACAAGCCATTGAATACAACTGGGGCTCACAGTAATAGAATCCATAGCCACGATATTCATGGAGCGTACCGCCAAGGCGTTTATATAATTCTGAGACACGGTCCCAATCTCCGTAGATGTGGCTTGCACCAGTGTCAAAAATGACGGGTATATTTTCCAGGATTGTATTACCACTAACACGAACGTCATCCATAACCACCTGCCAAAATCCCTACAGGAATACCGATATCAGTACATCCCCTTCGATCTACTATTTTGACTCACAGGATGTGATATGGGCGTATAAATGATATCACCATTGTACAGCATACTGTTTGCTCCACCAATGTACATCTCGGCCCCATCAGGAGAGAGTTTCAATGAGACTGTCGGGTTGATCACCCTACCCTGACTGACAAGCGATGAAAGTAGTGGATAAACACCGAATTGTGAGACAGTAGGGAAGGCCAATCCCAATAAACCATCTATATTCCATTCACGCTGAGAAGTGTACCATATTGCAGAACCAAATGTCTGAGGGTCTGCCTAGCTTCGTGTCAGGATTGAATACCCACGCTCATAAATAATGCAATACACACAGTCAACCCAGCGATGGTTACGTTATCTGTATATCGATCACCTTTGACGGTGGTTTCATCTGCATATCGGAACTGAAACGGGTCATCCTGGTTCCGGGCTGATTCGGATGCATGGGGATCCCAGAGGACACGATCCCCGGAAATACCCCAACAGCCGGTCTCCAGGACCCACATATCGCTGCGTTGATTTAAACAAAACAGTTGTGAGAACCAAAGGAAACCACCCACGCCGCACCAGAGTCGATTTCGACTGTAACGTGAATCAGGGTAAACACATATAAATAACATACAAAGAAAACGAACCATGGAAGGTCTGAGGAGGAGTACCAATCGAAATCTCGGCCAGCCAAATTGTATGGTCATAAGGTGTCAGTGTGACCCTTTCACCACGGGCTCTGAGTTCGGACCAGCTCAGTTTGAAAGAGGAAGGATGTATTGTTCCCGTATTCATCCTGTAATTGTCCAGGCCATCATGGATCTTCCTGGAAAACGGTGTGAGCAGCCTCAGACCATGTGTGACAACGAATCCCACGTACTGCCTGAGAGATATACCTTGAGAGGCGATTGCATCGAGATCAATGCTTCTGCTCGAATTCAGAAAGGAGGGAGAGTGCCTAGTGAGTGGTATAGACAAGCCATCTCTCTTCCAGTTTGGTACAGGTTTCGCAGTGGCGAGAGAGAGCAGTTTGCTGGTCATTGTCAATATGGTTACCGTAATGAATTGCATGATAGATGAGCGGTAAGATTTAACAGCGAAACCTTGACCCATATATTCTTTAATAACGAGAAGCCAAAATTGATAATATGCCCTAAGACTACATCAGAGATAGGAACAAAATGAATGAATGATAGATCAAACTGATGATGATCGAACCATGATGGTCACGGTTGTGTCATCCAAGTCTAGAACAAGAATGCGACAGAAATCGGCAGAATGCTGTTCCATTTATAACCTTCTTTGGATGTCGCTCCATGCACTACGAAGAGAGGGAGGGCCGAGAGGTGTGGACGTGCAGGGCGCGGGGCGGTCTCTGGCCCGGGACTCGGGTGTGACGCGAGCAGCTCCCAAGAAGTGAGCCGACGACGCAGCAAGGAGAGAAGAGGGAAAGAGGGAATCGCAGATCAGGTGCACAGTAACCTCAACCTGAGAACGACCGGGAGGGAGGAGAGCATTGGGCTGGGAACTGGGAACTGGGGGTGTTGGAGATCATGCAGATAGCAAACGGTGTGCGGTAGTACAGCCACCATATTACGTAATCATAGCTATTTCAAACCTTCGTAGTGTAGCCTTTACTCTAGTGACTTCTACTAGAGCTTTCTACAGGTACAGTACTACATTCCAATATAGTGACTTCTACTAGAGCTTTCTACAGGTTATGAGCCCTGGTGCTTAACTCTGAAAACAGACTACAAAAACAGTATATCCTAAACCTCACCAAAGATGAAGAATGTCAAACTTGAGAGTTGGAGATAGAGTACTCGAGGTCCTGAAGCTGGATGCTTCAGGGAAGCAATGGCCTCTATGAAAGAGGTGACTTGAAGTCTCACTCGTGGCACAAGGACTGAAAGGATACCTGGATGGTAGCAAGCCCAGACCAGTCAACCCCGAAATAGGACAACCTAGTGGCTGGAAACTGTCAACCACAGACAAAATAAAAGCAGTAAAGGAATACCCAGCAGCTGACAACAAATGGGTCAAAGAAGATGCCATTGTCCAACAGCAGATTGCTGTCACCCTCCCCGACTCCATTTTTATTGACCTCATGTTGAAGGACACTGCACACAAGTACTTCATGGTCTTGTCTAAGAAATTTGGCAGCCGGTCGCTGGTCATAGGTGTTGAAACAAGATGGCAGCTGGGTGAGCTGAAGCTGAAGGAAGGTGGAGATGTGCGGGCCCATTTCGAGAAGGTGAAGTTTCTTTGCAAAGAACTTGCATCCATAGGGCACCTGATCTCTGAAACCGACCTATTTAACATTATATTCACATCCCTGCCACGTGCCTATAATGTGCTACTCACCTCCGTATCGTCCAACATGTGATGGCAAAGCCACCAAATAGACAGTTCGAAATCCATCAAGATGGTCATTGAAACATATGACCAACTCGTCATGCAGGGGAGTATAAAACCTAAAGGAGAAAAGGATGATGCAGCCTTCAGTGCAGACACTAAGGGAAAAAGAGAGCACATTCAAAGGTTCAATGGTGATTGCAACAATTGTGGATGGCACAGTCACCAAGCATGCGACTGTTGGGAAGAGGGCAGAGGCAAACACGGCCAGGTGCCAAAGGGTTGGAAACCAAGGGGAAAAAGGACCAACTACCCAAGCACAAAGTCTTCAAAGAGTGCAAACATCACTGCTGATGATACTGAACCTGACGGCATATGGTTTGTTGATAGCTTCAAGCTGATTGCAGAGAAGCCAAGCAAAATGGAATCGCATGGAGAGGACCAAGGAGCAACCATGGGTTGCACAGAGGCAGTGGATGTCAACGGTGACAGTGAGAGGACCGAAGGAGCAAGTGGGCAAACAGCTGGTGCACAGAGTGCAGCCAGCAATGGACCCGCCATGAGAACCTACAAAACCAACATCAGACGCTCAGACTGCCAACGGACAGACTCGAGATACATACACACGCAGACGCAGTGGGTGATGTGGGCCATCACCCCACTGAGCCTCCAGAGTTCCCCAATGAACTGGAATGCCGAATGGACAAGGACCGGGCCCAGGCTGAGAAAAAGACTGGTGGCAAGATGGGACTTGAAGGCAGAGCGGGCAGCAAGGCTAATGAGGAACCTGACGAGCCAGCACGGCAACACGACAGACCTGAGAGTCTCAAGCTTGAGGGGGAGACAAGAGAGTTAGTGAAAGCGAGCTCGAACTCGACACATACTGAGGACACGCGTGCGATAACGGAACCAACTAGTGATGCCCAGGACCCTACCAAGATATTAATGAAGCTGCGGAACTCATCAGAAGACAAGTGCAAATGCTCAAAACAAACAAAGGAGGAGGCCTCACCATGTGAAGACCCAGGCAAGCCAGAAAGTCCGAGAGGCAACACACACACACCGGAAGTCGACTGCAACCCACTGGGATGTCTAGAAAGCAATTGGGACATCCGCGGTAATGAGACAGATGTGCCAAACTCATCTAGAGACCTGGCACACACTCAGAACGAGCAGAGAGCCCGAGAACCTGAGAGCGAGTTGGAACACGCTGGATTTGCACAGAGCGATGCCAAGAAGAATAAAAAGGGTTCTGGAAATGGTCAGAACAATTGCGGTGACAGAACAGATGCACCAGATGAGGAAACTAGCCCAGGAGATCAGGATAGCGACCAAACCAAGACTGAAGTGATTGAGGGTGATCAGAAATGCCAAAGTGATGGAAATGGAGCCAAGAGGAGCAGGAGGCAACAGGAAACAAGCGCCGCAATGAGCAGCGCATATTGCGACCTGAAACGACTCGAAACCAGACTGCTGAACAAGCACCATACAAGTCAGCCAAAACGTGACAAGGAGAAGGCCAGACATGCATCTAGGCTATCCCAGCCACCACCAGACAATGTTGGACGACACGCCAGCCACCCAAATCCACTGAGTCAATGAGGATGATGCAAGCCATCAACTTGCTATCGATAAAGAGCATGCACGCCACGACCTTTCAAATTGGGTAACCATGTGAGCGCAGCGCAACCTGGACGGACAAATGGACTACATACATGCACATAGATGCTACAAAAAAATCACTCATTTAGTGGAACCTTTACAAGTATTTCTACATTCTTTTGATTATTTCTTATCCACTACACAGTAGCTACCTGCTCCCATTTGAGGGGGAGTGTTGGAGATCACGCAAATAGCAAATGGTGTGCAGTAGTACAGCCACCATATTACATAATCATAGCTATTTCAAACCTTCATAGTGTAGCCTTTACTCTAGTGACTTCTACTAGAGCTTTCTACAGGGGGTTCACTGGCCGGCTTGGTAGAATGGGTACCTGACCAAGCAGAGCACCCCCACCCTTGGCACTACTTTTTCGAGGTCGCTGATCACTTTCAGACCTATTTCTTCAATGAAGCAAAACTAGTCTCTGAGACGAGACTGCAATTTTGGCCTTCCTCTCAATATGGTCAGTCCAAGAGTAGTCCCCATGTGGTCCCCACAGCCTTTCCACATAAAGTAGCAATACATCTCAGAGCTCACTCGAGGTGTGCTAGATATTCACCAGTCCAAGAGTAGTCCGCCCACAGTCCCATAGCCTTTCTCACATATGCTATAATACCTCTTGTGGCCCTCATTCAAAGAATGCTAGATGCTATTTGAAACATGCCAATTTCAAAACATTCCTCATATTCTGATGTCCCTCTGACACTTTGTCTCTCACCATCACTCACCATTACCATGATGAAAGACAATATGACAATGACGAAATAGTGACTCAAATGGCTCAAATGGGGACTGAAACCATGGCTCAAACAAAGATGATGCCGATGCATCACTTTGTCCTTAAACTTGTCACTGCATCCCTGTCTCCGACTTCCATCCTCGTCCTCGTACTTGTACTCATCTCTGTCCTCCAGTGTGCAGAAGTGATCACACAATGCCCACAATCATGTGTGTTGTGTGGTCACTGCTGTCGCTCTTGTCTCTTCATTTCCCACACCCATGTCATGCCCTATCTGACAATGTCAATGTGATGATGGCGCATCCATAACATAACATCCCAGGGTGGCAAGGCGACATGGCAAACGTGTTGTTGGAATATCCTGATGACATGCTTATGGATTCATCCCCTATCCCTCTTATCTACCACATGTATAATAGATAGATAAGATAATAGTATATATGGTCTGAGTAGTCGACAGGTATCCCTGTCGATTATCACTCAGTCCAGGTCCACGGGTGCATTCGCTATCAGTCGTTCCACCTTCTACCCTATTCTACAACATAATCGACAACCCTACCTGCAGCATGTCCGACGCTACCGCTATCGATGCGCAGGCTATCACGTCCCAGATCGAGACCACACTCAACAACCCCCCCCAGGTCGCCGGCAACCCTCTTGCCACCATGATCCTCACCTGGGTAGTGGGAGTGCTTCGTCTCTTCCTTAGACTTATCCATGGCTCTAGCCTGGAACTCCTCACCAGTATTGACTCCACCATAGAGGACCGCCTGCTTCTTCAGGAGTCCCATGATGACAAAGCCAATACCGGATTGAGTAAGGGCAAGGCACCATCAAGAGGGGGCGATGCCGCACGAAACCGGCAACGCTGCTCCAAGTGCCATGCCCGAGGTCACATAGTCACCACGTGCCTGACCTCAGATCCCGCTGGTATGAAGAAGCGTATAGCGCAGAACCAGAAGCACCGAAGAGCTGCGAGGAGCAAGGCCTCCACCTCCGTTATGCCCCTGGTCCACCCACGCTACCCTTCATACACAGCACCCATGTCCCCCGCCGATTCCCCGTACTTCGCAACCGCTCTTATTGCCGATGCCGAGGAACTCTGCCGTGTTACACTTGGTCCGGATAGGAACAGGTGTAGCCTCGAGAAGAAGGCTTTGGAGCTAGGGGCGAGGGCAAGGGGGTCTCAAGGGTCGAGAGATCAAGACGACTGAGGACTGGAGAGACTAATGGAGTCTTGAGGATCGAAGGGATCAAGACAACAGAGTTCTTCGAGGGTCGAGGAATTGAAGACTGAGTATTGAGAGCGACAAAGACAACCTATGAAGCTGGGTTAAAAGCTCAGAGGTTGAAGCGTCCTTTCAAGTGCAGGACGAGGTCATGCAGAGGGTTCAAAGAGGCAAGGGATATATTCCAAGACGTATCTAGGGGATACTCGAGGAGGTCAAGGTTAAAAGAACTGGGAACGATGTTGAATCGCTTATAAGTACAGAGAAGAACAATAAGAATGACCATGATTGGTCAGTAAAAGTGGTGCCATAGAATGCTATGGAATATGGTGGAATGAGTAGGTAATCCGCAGTAAGGAACAATAA
>JBBPMR010001304.1:0-10574 GCA_038090415.1 Rossbeevera mucosa | reverse complement strand
TCTTCACCGGGAAACGCACACCGTGGAAAGGCATCCTCTTGTATGGCCCGCCTGGAACGGGAAAGTCGTATCTCGCAAAGGCAGTGGCAACGGAAGCCAAGAGCACCTTCTTCAGCGTGAGCTCCAGCGATCTCGTCAGTAAATGGCAGGGGGATTCAGAAAGGTGAGAGCCGATCCGTCGCATTTCCTTCCCGATAATCATACTTCCCTCTCAGACTCGTGAAGAACTTGTTTGAGATGGCTCGAAAAAACAAGCCCGCTATCATCTTCATCGATGAAGTAGATTCCCTCGCGGGCACACGCAACGAGTCCGAATCGGGGGGGTCAAGGCGCATAAAGACTGAGTTTCTCGTCCAGATGAACGGTGGAGGTCACGACGATACCGGCGTCCTCGTCCTCGGCGCGACCAACATACCCTGGCAACTCGACCCCGCAATCAAACGTCGTTTCGAGAAGCGGATATACATCCCGCTCCCCGGACTAGACGCTCGCAAGCGAATGTTTGAAATCCACATAGGCGCCACGCCATGCCAACTGGAAGCCAAGGACTATCGCATTCTGGCGGAGCGTACGGAAGGGCAAGTTTCTCGAAGGAAAACTTTTCATCATCTCTTGCCCTGATCTATGTTCCAGATACTCTGGATCTGATATTTCGATAGTGGTCCGTGACGCACTCATGCAGCCGGTGCGCAAGGTGATATCCGCAACACACTTCAAGCCCGTGCCCGGATCGGATAAAACGAAGTGGACGCCTTGCTCACCCGGAGACCTCGAGGCAGTAGAAAAGTCATGGTCCGATGTAGAATCGGACGAATTGGTTGAACCGCCGCTCAAGATACAAGACTTTATCAAGAGTCTTGAAAGCACTCGGCCTACCGTCACGGAGGCTGACATCAAGCGGCATGATGACTGGACGAAGGAGAGCGGTGAGGCATCATATATCATTAAGAAACCGACCTCCCGCTCATTCACCCCTTCATCACAGGGAATGATGGTGCATGACAGGAACCGATCATATGTCACTACATAACCCCTTAATCTATACCTGGCATCCATTTTACGGCTTGGTTGGGAATACCACCTACTTGCGTCTCTCAACCGATGCACGATAATATAATGGCTGATACGGAAAGTAAATATGATTACCTCGCGAAGCGCAATGTGTAGGATAACATCTAAAATATATTCGTACCACATGACGTAAAACACGATTGCAACTCATGCAGGGTATGGCAGTACAACAATGAGGATCATGCATTACGATCGTAGGATGCATTCAACTGGGCCTGTGCTTGCTGCATTGCATGCGCATGTACATGCGTCGGCTTAGCAACGGCATGACATACTTGAATGTCTCGTATCCATGGATGGACTATGACCTCTTCAATGGCCACCCGATGGGCGGGGTTTGGTTCTAGCATCTTACGGATCAAGCTCCTACAAGCTCGGGGGCTCAAGTTATTAATAGTCGGTGGATAGACGGGGTCCTTCTCTTTCTCCTTGACAGGAGTGGCGCAGGCGTTGACATAAGAGGTATAGAGGGTGTCGGAGAGTTGGGCGACACGCCACGGCATTTCTTGGAAATGCAGACAATAATAGACGATACCACAGGCCCAGATGTCGACGAGACGGGCGTCATAGGCTATTGGTGAAGGGAACGGAGGGAGGGGTCAGGCGACCTCTTGGGGGAAGAGAGCAGCCAGCTGCTTACGTTTGCCCACCAAAAACTGCTCTGGGGCGATGTAAGGTTCGCTCCCACAGAGGCCGGTCGACATGTGAACGGTAGCCTCCCAGGGAAGACGGTAGACGGTTGAGGCGCCATAGTCGCCGATCTGAGAAGGAAGTGAAACAGAATGCAAGGGGAATGAAAGACAAAGGACGAACCTTGAGGTGGCCCTTGGTATCGAAGTATAGATTCTCTGGTTTGATATCGCGGTGGGCGACACCCTGACTATGTAGATAAGAGACGCCTGTGAGGATTTGCTTGAAGCAACATTCGACCTCGCTGGGGGACATGCCACCCTTCTTGATGGCAGCGTAGAGATCTCCGCCGGGACAGAACTCCATGACCTCGCACCAATGCTGACTCTCATCTTGGACGAGATCGACTGTCTCTACGATGTTGGCATGATGGAGGGTGGAAGAAATACAGAATTCTGCGGTGAGTTTCTTGACGTATTCTTTCTCGGATTCGTTCTTGCGACGTTTACGGAATTCCTGTGTGGGAGAGTGAGCGAGGATGGAAAAGGGGTGGGAGATATTTCATGCCTTGACGGCGTAGAGCTTTTCTTCTGATCGGTCCCACTTGTGGGCAAGACGGACGACGGAGGTAGCGCCTTTGCCGATGGCGACTTTCTGGCAGACACCATACTTTTGTGCGAGACTGGCTGTGCTGTCGGCGGTGACGGATCTGCGCTCGCCGTCCGAGTCGGACTTCTTGCTGCTGCCCGTGGACCTGGCGGAAGACTTGCGGGTGAGCTTCGGTGCGGTGGCGATGAGGTCTTTGAGGGTGAATTTCTGTCCTCCTCCGTCTGATTGCGAGCTAGAAGTTGTTCTTGGACGAGGATGGTTTGGATGGGAGGCAGCGGACATGCTTGGTGCACGGCTACTCCAGCTGTCGCACTCTGAAGGGGAGGACATTATTGGTTCATCGTTCGGGAGAGGTGCATGACTAAGCATACACAGCGAATAGCAAAATGATCTTGACATCCCAGCACGTGACTGTACAGTTCCACCATCAAGGTTTGGTGGCTGGTCAGCCACCGTCGACCCCCCCCCACCGTCTCTCCCTTCCTTCCTCACAAGATGGTCAACTTACGCTCTCAAAAGCGCCTCGCCGCCGCCGTCGCAGGCGTTGGCAAGCGCAAAATATGGCTTGATCCAGCAGAGCAGGCCGAGATCGCCAACGCCAACTCCCGCTCGCACGTCAAGAAGCTCATCAAGGAGGGCCGGGTCATCATAAAGCCCACCGTCATCCACTCCCGCGCCCGCACGCGCGACCTTCTTGCCGCAAAGCGCAAGGGTCGTCACACCGGCCCCGGTAAGCGGAAGGGTACCGCAGAGGCCCGTCTGCCCACAAAGGTTCAATGGATGCGCAGACAGCGTGTCCTCAGGCGGCTCCTGAGAAAGTACAGAGATGCAGGAAAGATCGATAAGCATCTGTGCGTGTCCCTCTTGCTTTCAGCGCTCCCCAGCCTTTGATCACGCCCCACCCCAGCTACCACTCCCTCTACCAAAAGTCAAAGGGTAACGTCTTCAAGAACAAGCGTGTACTGATGGAGTACATCCACAAAGCAAAGGCCGAGAAGAACCGCACCAAGGTCCTCTCAGATCAGATGGAGGCCCGTCGTGTCAGGAACAAGGTCCGCTATTTCACTCCCTTTCCATTCTCCTCACTCACCCAATTTATCCAGGCTGCTCGAGAACGTCGTGCAGAGCGTATCGCACAAAAGCGACAAGACATCCTTGCTGTGGAGCAAGAGACCGTTCAGGAGTAAATGAAGTCCCTGTTGTATCCTATATTCCATGCTTGTCATGCACTTCACGCTTTACCGGGTTTATATACAACATGCCTTCTCAGCTTCCCAACAAGAACAAAGTCGTAGCATTCATAGTAATACATGTGCCAAGCTCATGCACATCTCCTTCACTCGTCGTTCCTTTACCACAGCCTCCACCATCTCCCGTGTGATTCCGATCTGCTCCCTCCTCCCCTCCCTCTCCCACTCCACGTGTGACAGCAGCCCACACTCATTCAATGCAAACGCTGCATCCTCAACCCGAAGGTTCGTCGCGCGAGCAATTTCTGCCAGCGTGCATCGAACTACTACATGAGATGTCGCACTGCCGTCTGCATTTGATATCGTCTCGATTCGCCGCAGCGCACTCACGGCTTCTGCGTCGATATTCATGAGCATCCGCTCCACAACCACGAGTAAACGTGTACCAACCATCAAATTGCTGAGGGTTCAATACCACTTCACTCACTTCACCATCCCACCCCTTTGGCCGTTTCCTACGAATCACGTTGTCTTCGCTCGACTGCACTTGCGATAGATCCGGCATCCGTTGGTCCGTGGTCACTTGCAGGTACTCAGGTGGTAATACCGTCAACAAACGTCTACCCCCAGGGTTCAGCAACAATTTTTTTCTGAATCATCGTGAATACACACCGGAAGAATCGTACGAGCGTGGCAACCCAATACGTGAGATAGCTGCGCAACCCTAGGTCCGACAACGGTCGTTCCGGTGTTCCGACCTTTCCTGTCCTGCGAGATAGTTCGTAACCTATCTGTCGTAAAAACGAGAAGAGCTAAACGGGAGGACGGCAACATACTAAATTCTATCATAAGCATTCCGTACCCTTTGCGCTGATACGGAGGCAGGACGATTATGCATGCAAGATTGTAGTCGTCGTAAGAGAATTTTTCCTGGAACCGTGCATTAGAACAAATCAGATCGCCCGTTCCAAAGCAACCTTTGAGAAAAATCCGAGTACGTGATCTCGTTGTGAATCAGCATCCGTCAGTATGTAAAACATAACTGTAGATATTGAGGCTCGGAGCGCAGAGACGGAACCATGCACTCACAGTTGTC
Organism: Rossbeevera mucosa; assembly: GCA_038090415.1. Taxonomy (NCBI): domain Eukaryota; kingdom Fungi; phylum Basidiomycota; class Agaricomycetes; order Boletales; family Boletaceae; genus Rossbeevera; species Rossbeevera mucosa. The sequence goes on along the minus strand of JBBPMR010001304.1, from coordinate 5,978 downwards.
GCAGTCAAAGAAGAGTGTTTTCACATCGATAAAGAGCTTGCCGAAAAGTGACAAGTTCTGACAATAGAGCTGCGTGTGAAGGACGTGAAGTGAAGACAGCACAAATCAGCATTCGCCATGTTGACTTACTTTTTCCTTCGCTCCATCCACCTCCCAGATGGTGTGTGCGCCTCGCTGGTAGACCTTCCTCCCAGGCGGATGTCTTCTGTCGCATTTCTTCTTGAAAGACATCAGCTTGGCATCAAAACCAGCCGCAGTATCCTCACCGCATGCAACTCCCATATCGATCCCTCTGGCACGTACTTGAAACACCGTTCGCATACCCACAAGATGGACTTTTCATTGGTCAAGTAAGGTCGCGTAAGGCCACCGGCAAGCAGATCAGAAGTGCGACCATGCGAGCGCCGAGTGACGTTTGGTATTTTGGGAGTTGGGGTAGAAGAAGTTCTACCTGGGGTAGTCGCACTGGTCTCTTCGGCTTCCGACTCCATTAATGGATATGGAGAAAAGTACCTGCGTGCCATTCTAGCAACCTCACTTCTGGGGAGACGGTGAACACGACTTGCCAAGTTTTGATTTGCCACTGTCCAAAGTTGACTTTATCAAAGTTCCTCTGCGCGGTGATCCGCTTATACTGTTGAATGTCAAAGTCTTCCTCGGTCATGGTGTCGTGCGGTGCCAGTGGGGTTGTTTGGACGTCTGGGTGAGGTGTCGTCTCGGACGAGCAGGCTTCTTGCGGAGAGTTGGCCGGTGAGCTAGGATGGCTGGTAGATTCTTCTCTCCTTCGCTTTCCGTTATTATTGTTCGTTCCTGATGGAACAACTTCCGAGTCTGGCTCAACGGGACGCAGCTCGGACTCTGGTATCCATTCGTCCAATCGTTTATCGGAGCCTTCATAGTGAACATAGGCATGGCCGTCCAAAGTACGGTGCTGGAGGACTTGGACGAACTCTGTCACGAAGAAAGAGATTCAGATGGTTCGTCTAATAGGTTGACGACGTCGTACGCACGGTCGATGCCATTCTTTCTCACCAAGAAAGCCCCCTTGTCCGCGTCCATGTGAAAGTTCTCGACAACTAACTCGGAGGGTTTGTCGGACCTGCAAGTTGGCATTCTCATCTATCATACAAGTACACTCGATTATGACACTTTGCATTTCTGAGTGATCCCGATGAGCCGGACCCAAATACTTTTCATGATGAGAAATCCGCTGTCGTTGTACACAGTGGCAGTGTCTGCTCGTTCTGCTAGGAAGTGAAAAACACAGCCCAGTCCCACAGCAAGAACGTAGGTTTTGCCTTAAAAAATCGATACCGACACTTACACTTCAGGTGCCTTTTTGCCCTGGAATTTCTTGATGCGCAGAGCCGCTGTTGTATTTGCCGTCCTCGTTTGTCTTCCGGCTACTGCATCTGCGTGCACCCCGTATGTTTCTCTCCAGCCGTGTTCCTTCTCCATTGAGACCTCCATAGATCCTACTTCGTTAACTGTGGACCTTCGCAACAAACAATGGTGACCGTCACCGCTGCTTGCGGTCAGTTCTTATTATCGCGACTCCAAAATTCTCTCTAAATCACTACAGTGACAGTCGCCGTCTTCCTGATCATACTTTCCCTCGCCCTTTGGCGGCGCCGGCGTCTTCAGAGTAGGGTATTACCCACCATCGTGGTCCCCCAGAACCGACCACGAAAACCTCGGTTTGCACAACCAAACTCTGTGTATTATCCAGCTGCCCCGCCTGCCCCACCACCTGCACACATTCCTCAGTACTCCCAGTACCCTCCTCGTGATTTCCCCACATACAACAACCGCCATTCAAGATCGCAAACACTTTCTTCGATATCTGGCAACACATCGTCACGACCAACACCGCAAGCATCGCCTGTATCAACACCCCGCGCTCCTCCACCGGAACGCAGAGACGTCCCGCCATCATCGCCCCGCAGAACCCATGAAACCGTCTCGGTGCCACCTCCCTCCTCCACCCCTTCTTCCCCCCCGCCTCGTGTCCCTCCGCAATTATCTTCTCCCTCTCTAAATCCATTTAGTGCCGCTCTGCCACCGAGCGCAGCACGCCGCCAGGCACTCAGCCCGATGCAGACAGGAGCCTCGAATAACGTCACCGAGGAACCTCCCCCTGCTTACACACCCATCTGATACCATTTTTATGACCCTCCTTATCTGATTGCTCCTCATTATGTTCGAAATTGTCTTGGACGGTCACAAATCGGGAGGCTTGGTATTTGACTTATAGTACCTATATCGGACTCGTACTAGCACAATAAGAAAACAACAAGGATCGTTCGTCTGAGACCAGTACGAGTATTAGTGTCGTTTTCGAAGCAACACGCTCATCCATATATAGACTAATATGTGATGGCGTGATCTCTGCTCATTTCCGTGATCGCTCGTTTTCATTCGAGGTAAGCAAGTTTCACGTTTACAGAGAGTCGCAGGAAACGTTATTTTGTGACGGTGGCTTGGCCGCCGTTGCGAGCACTAATCGACTGCGTGGACGTGCAACCGTCACTGACCGCGCGACGGGCAATAGATGGCCGAGACAAGACCGTCCTCTCTGAATGCAGCGAATGTAACTTTCTTCGACGGGACAGCTGCCAAGGCTTCACGGCGCACGTGTCTGCAATCTGTACTTGTCACATTTGCGGCGCTGACTCAACTGACACACTCACTGTCCAAGGCTGCGTTGGTTTCCATGCGTTGTGTTTCGTCATCGGTCGAATCGTCCAATAAGCTTTTGCCGTCCACCGAGCATGCACGTCGAGCGGTCGTCTTCACACGCGGTGGGTGGCCGGACCCTCTTCGAAGAACTCGAGTCGGAGCTACTAGAACGATATGCTCAACCTATTATCCCCCCCCCCAGGGCCCGGCGCACTGATCACACCTGCGTTCTTCGAGTCGTTGTCGTTTCACTTTCAAGATACCGTGACGAACCCGGTGACCGCAAAAACCCTCTAGAACATGAACATGTGGAATTGTAAATACCCGTTTCATCCACGTCGAGGGGAAAAAAGGGTCCTAGGCACCTTTCACCAAGCCCTGAGATGGCATTGGCTTGAGGCCTTTTTGCGGAATGACGGAACATGGGCGTTTGTGCTTGTGGATTCACTCGGCGTTGTTTCTTCGCGGCCTCCTTTTCATTCAAAATGCCAACAGGGCGATCGACATCGTGTCAGTGGTCCCACAGACTATAGTCCCAGGTATGTGTTCCAGTTGACGCTAACTCCTTGCACACAGCATCGACGCTGCATCGTGGCTTGATGGGGACGTACAACCAGTCTAGCTGCCGTCTCAGCCTTGTCCTACGATAACTTACGGTATTGTGGCATTGTGGGTGGGTTCACAAGCTTTAGTTGACCGGAGAGCGGCCCCATCGTAATGCGGCAGTTAATGTTGATGTCTATGGATGGCTCTCGTGGCTCCCAACTTCTTTCAGACAGGCTGCTGTGGGTGGGCTGGACCGAGGCTGGATTGTCTTGTCACTAACGCACCGCGACGAACAGATTTATAATACATTCACCTAATGTGACAGCAGTTTGACTGACCATAATAATAATCCAATCTATGATATCTTCAGATACGTAGTCTGGCTAACAACGAGGCATTTATCGTGAGGCGTTTGTCTCAGCCATCCAATTCAGAAATAGGGTAGTAGGCCCGTAAGCCACCAAGCCTGGGGTGAACTTCAACATACCTAACCTTGCCCAAACGTCCACGAAACTATTTCCCCACAGAACCAACCAGAACCATACCCACAACCAACCGATGAACCCACCAACTCGTTTTCCAGTGACCTTTTCCCATGCAGCTTCCATCAGAACTCCGACACCTTGCATGACGAAGAATCCTGCTATTGGGAGCGTGTACGCTCCCTGGCCGATTGCGCGTACTCCAACGTCATGAAGAAGACCCGAGAGAGTGAAAGCGCCCATGACAAACCCTGCATTTCCAAAATATTTCTGCAATGGTTTACCCGCAATCTCCACCAAGATCTCGCGAAGGTATTGATGCCACCTTTTCGCCCAGAGACTACGGAGTGAAGTCGAGAGCCAGGGGAAATCCAAAGTAGGAGGCCATTCCGATGGATGTTGCTGGAATAACATCGTGAATAACACCGCAGACAGTTGGTACTGTGCGTCGATGAGAATGTATATGCTGATACCGACGAGTAATGTGATAACGGATGACTTCAGGTATCGCTCCGGTGCAGGTAGCGATGTGTCAAATATTGTAGAGCCTTCCATTGCTCCAACGATGCCATATCCAAACCGGAGGGCGATCACCCACAGGATGTCAAGCACGAGCACCAAGAAAGTGAACCGACAAAAACAAAGCAAAGCAAATATGGGTCGGGATTCCACTCGGAAGTACGCTGTGGGGATGTAGGTGTTCTGAGGTTTGTTCCATCCAATCCCTCTGAAATTGAAACCAAGATTCCAGGCGTTCCACATCGCGGCAGAGATGGAAACGTCGCTCCTGTCCGTATCTTCATTGGTTGCACCGCAAATGGGTATTCTAGAGTATGGGTGCCGTGATAACATCCACACTGTGCTTCGTGCTGCGATAGCGAACATGATCATCTACATTATGAGTTTCAATCTTTTAAAACGCTAACGAATATGAACACCTACTGCTAGAATTTGATCATGATAGGCATGATATGGATTATTCCGCGAGAAATCCAGAGATACGCTTGCACGGAAACTTGACCAACACACCATGGGCAGGAGTGCGGTCCGGTAAAAACGTGTACGTGGCAATTGCACCAGTACAGCCATGACATAGAAACCGAAGAAGGGCGGCAAGAGGATAGTGATGAAAGTGTGTGGTATCAGAACGGTTCGCTCGAAAGCAAAGGCTTGCTGAAGCATGTCTGATCGCTTAGTGCAGGAGCAAAGTTTCCTGAGAGCTCTTGCGCGTGAGTGTGTAACAGCATAGTAACCAACAGAGAAGTTTAAATGATCCAGAAAATTGACAGCGGGCCCCGTCAATGGCGCGTTAAGGATCACCTACTGGACGATCCCGATCGTCGACGTGTTCTGACAGCGCTTGGGGACAATGCGGGCGGCATCTTTAATGCAAATAATCGACAACGAGGAGCACTCGCCAGAGAATTCGGGAATCCGACGGCATGAGCGGTGCGGTCAATCATGGGAACATGACCCGATGCGCACCCTGGGTGCGAGTGACAGACAAACGATACAGATGGCCGAGACAAGACCACCCTCTCTGAACGCAGCGAATGTAGCTTTCTTCGACGGGACAGCTGCCAAGGCTTCACGCGCTCGTGTCTGCAATCTGCACTTATCACATTGGCGGCGCTGACTCAACTGACACACTGTCCAAGGCTGCGTTGGTGTAAGCCACACTGATCACTGATCATCTTCCCGACCTTCGTCATCGCCATTCCTATCGCCCCTCCACGTGATACTTGCTCCGGTATCCGCTCCCTGTACATATATAAGGGCTTGCTCTCGCCGATGCTAGAGAACAATCTTTATGCCCTGTTCATGTTTTATTATTTCTCCCCTTTAAGTGTTGGCACGACCAGTGCCCTTCCAGTTGGTTTCCATGCGTTGTGTTTCGTCATTGGTCGAATCGTCCGATAAGCTTTGCCTTCCACCGAGCATGCACGTCGAGCGGTCGTCTTCACACGCGGTGGGTGGCCGGACCCTCTTCGAAGAACTCGAGTCGGAGCTACTAGAACGAAATGCTCAACCTATTCCCCCCCAGGGCCCGGCGCACTGATCACACCTGCGTTCGAGTCGTTTCACTTTCAAGATACCGCGACGAACCCGGTGACCGCAAAAGCCCTCTAGAACATGAACATGTAGAATTGTAAATACCCGTTTCATCCACGTCGAGGGAAAAAAGGGGTCCTGGGCACCTTTCACCAAGCCCTGAGATGGCTTGAGGCCTTTTTGCGGAATGACGGAACATGGGCGTTTGTGCTTGTGGAT
>JBBPMR010001303.1:0-10581 GCA_038090415.1 Rossbeevera mucosa | reverse complement strand
GCGCTCAAAGTGTCTACATCCACAGGTGCAATGGTGGACAGAGTGCAGGTTTCAGAGTCTGTGCCAGTTACATGGATCTGCTTGATTCGTGGTAGGAGGTGCTTCTTCAGCTTCAGTGTGAAATTCTACAGCCTGAATTAGATGCCAGACCTGCAACAAGTGTGGTAGGAAACCGACCTTTGCTGCTGGGTCCTCAGAATGGAGTTGGTTAAAAGCTACAAGATCTTCTGGGTAGTTTTGTGATTTGCCAATAAGGTGATGTTCTTCAGGCGCCTTGCACAGCCTTTCATGAGGAACATTTGAAGATACGCAAGCGCGGATTTGACAGATGTGTGCTTGGCGCCATTCAATCTGGGTTAGTTGTCAGATGTAAGACTTTCAACATGTTCTTTTGAATCATGACTTGCCGACATGATGCTCGAGTTCGCCCTATAGTAGTTGACAAGCCAAATCAGAGGTACAAGTCCCAATGCAGGAAAGGACTGACCGACTGGGTTGAGTACGAGTCTGTGGTACCAAATCGCCTAATAGTATCTGTGTAATCGCCAAGTGCATGCAGCTTATACGTCTGAAGGTTGAAAGTTTTCTCATGGCATGCGCATGTGGGGGGTAGTATGTTCTCCTTAGAGTGTTCGCCACTCAAATGTTTTGTTCAAACTTTGCGCCAGTACCGTCCCTCCGATTCTCGCTTAAGTTCCTTAGTGGAAAAGGAGGAACAGGTAGTTGACTGAAAGGAGCGGAGTTCAGCACCAAGAGTGGCCATCACTTCATCCATGATTTGAAGTGTTTCATCGGTATGCATCCAGAGCTTTGCAAGGCCATGCCAAGTAGCAAGCAGGAAGAGGAGTTTGAGTACATTGGAGTTGTGTGGCTCAGGTAGAAGCCCGTTGAAAATGGGGATAGCACACTGAGATTTTTGGAAATGCGTAAGCCAAGCGCTGACGAAAGAAGATGAACCAAACCTGGAGGAGGTCCTCGAAGTCCCTTGCTGCTACCTTCTTCATCTCCAAAGAATTTCGAGAGAAACGCCAAATAGTATCATGACCGAAGCTGGGTACTTGACGATAGCTGTACATTAAAATGATAATGATACAGTTATCTCAATACAAATGGTCTTACCATTGATCAAGCTCGCCAAGCACATTCTTTTTCAGGCTATCAAGAATTCAAAGGAGATGGGTGAAAACAGCCTTCCAGACCCCAAGCTCGAACTCATGTAGCAGATCAACGATTAGCGTACAAAAAAGGTCAAAGCCCATTGTGTGAAGCTTCTCACAAAAGGCATTCTACAAAAGATGAGAGATTGCCATAGTTATACTGAAATCAAATGAACAAATCACGTACCAATGTAGGGACTAGTGACTCGTCCTTGAGGAGCATATCAACCCGGGCATTGTCAACTGCATAGTTCTGCTCATAGATCAACTTTCGGGCAGAAATGATCTTTTCCTGTCTTTCCTGAGTGTTTGTATGGACAAGGAGCCTTTATTGAGTTACATCGCTTTCCATGCCCAAATTCTTTGCGTGTGAAAGTGGGATCAGGCAGCGAGGACAAGGACATCTTCCCAGATTCTGAATGAACACGATCAAGATCCTGTTCAAGACAATGAGCAAAGCAGACAAACAACCAAGTTTTCACCATCACTTCTCTGGGTAGTCAGCTGAGTAAGTGAAAATCTGGGGATAGAAGCGCCGGGTGGTCCCATTGCAGCACTTGATGACAATTCCATGCTGATACGCATGTAAAAACTCCTCATCAAGTAGTATTTTCCATTGTTCATGAAAGGCTTCCCTGTTACAATGAGTGAAAAATGAATCGCTCAGTGCCTTGCCTCCAGAGAACTGAGTGGCAAAGTCCTTGAAATCGTCAGGAAGCTTTGTGAAGAATGTTTTATTAAGTCACAACTGTTAGGGCGATGAGTACTCACCGTTTGAAAGTATGCGGCATGGCAGCAAAGGTTGGACGAAGGCTGACACCATCTATATTTTTATTCATTACCAAAATATAAATACAGTGGCCATAGTTTTGCATTTCTGAATGACATGAGGTGAGTAGAGTCAGACCAAAGCATGATGCTAGCGATGACATGGGGATGGTCGCATCCAGGTTCAGGAGGTGACCCTTGCAGCTGTTCATGGGCCTCAATGAAAGCTTCAGAAGTGTAGAGCTCTCCATATACTTGTACAGTATGCTCTTTGTGTGGTGGATGCCAGTGAAGTTCATAAGGTTCATAATGGAACTGAGACGAATATAAGACATCAGAAACCCTCTCATGGATGATTGACATCAACGATTGGTGGTAGAAGTCATGGAGGTGGTAAGTTTTTGGCCCAGGATCCTGGAAATGACTGTGGAAAGGGACAGAAACTGAAACTTCTGTGTGCCTCCATCCATCATCTGCATCCAGCCAGTCACCTGAGTCCGGTTGATCATCAAATTGGCTTTGGCCCAACATCTTGTCCACAGCCTGCCAATTGGTATTCACGACCTCTTCTGGATGGAAACCTTTGCTGCCAATAACATCAAGGAGGCCTTGGAAACTCTCCTCAGACTTCTGTGCTCCTTGGTTCCAATACCAGTCTCCAAGACACATCGAGTTTTCATTTGGGTAGGGATAGAATGGGTTTTCTGACAAGTCCAGACGTAGTTATTCCGTGATATTTCTGTCTATGCATTCATTTGCAATGGAAAATAGATCGTCAGGATCATGGGATGGGATAGACTTGCTATGGTAGATTCGGTATAAGCTGAATTTGTTCTTCTGTGTTCTGAAAATATGTCAAACTGACGAAGGAAATAGGCGGATCAACTCCTCCGTTGCAGAGTTCAAAGGAGGGCCAGAGTCAGGAGTAGGAGCAGATGCAGGGTCTGACATGGGGGTACATATGAGCATAGGATGCAAAGTGCCGGTGACACCCGGAGGAGGCAGGGGCATCAGGGGCTCTTGTAACGCATCCCTGAAACGAAGGGGAAGGCGTCGGTTGAGCCAATGTGGGCGACTTTGCGCAAGAGACATGCCATCATTGGCAATATCTCCATTATTATTAATGTCTCTAGCTATAGGCTGCGATGGGCCCTGTGGACACATGGCCGATCAGTCATTGGGTCGCTTGATCATAAAAACACCAACCTGAACTTGCCCAGGAGAGCCAGCTCTCAAAGTTTCTTGAATGCGAGCCTTTTTTCGCTGGTAAACCTCCTTTGCTTTTGCTAATACATTTGAAAGACACCTTTTCCCCTTCTGACAGTTCTTCTCATGCCTCTTAAAGGCTCCTGGGTCACTGAAGGAGCGACCACAAACACAAACCTGGAGCAAGAGGTCCAACATCCTTCCACAGGGCCAGAAACTTAGTTGTGAATCAACAAACCTGAGTATTTCCACCTTCTGAGCGTGTGAACAGTGGGACAATTAGTAACATTCTCGTCACTGAAAACAGCGGCCTGCTGATGGCACAACTCTTTCATCAATGTGACCAGTGGCAGTTCGTATTCCCAACCGCGATTTCTACGATAGTCGGGAGATGGAAATCGAATTGCCCAGGCACAACTGTTGTAATTGCTTCGGCCTTTGGCACTGATGACATTGCCCTACGTCATCCTGATTGCCCAGATGGTAGTTGTTGTTCAAGAGCATTCGGTGAGATGCCAAAGAAGACTGAGAAAGACCACAGAACTGGAAGTTGACATACCCCTCGAGCACGAGTGCATCGCTCGGACCTGACACACCAGTTGGAGTTGTTGAGCAGCACAACAATGCTTGGAGTGCATCTGTATCCATAGCCATCGTGAGACACGAATGGGGTTGCAACCGTATCTATGACTCAACGTCCTGGTGCGCGATGGATAGAGTCTGCAGTGAAATTTGACGCCTTGTCACAACACTAACAATGTCTTGCAGAATCCCACAACATCAGACACTGAGGTGGCCAATGTTGGCCATAATCGACATGACATGAAGTGAATTGTCACGTTTGGCTCTGCGAAAAGGCCAAGCGACAGATGCTGGTGAGCTCGAATGAGTTTCTGGATTCTGTCTCCACTTCGCGCGCCTCGACGAAGCTTACACAGATCGGAGAGATGGATGGGCAAGCAGGGGGGAAAGGTGGCAATGATAATGGAAAGTGAGCATGAAGGTGTGTGGGTGCGCCCGCAATAGACACGAGAGGGGCAAAGCAGTTGGCTACACACAGTAAGGCAAATGAGTCATGACAAGATGGCGAATCTTCTTGGCCTGCTTTCTTTCTGTGGCATTAGCATCTACTCTAGCGAGGAACACACTCAGAATTAAGGTGGTTGCACTAGTGGACAATGAGGCCTTGCGATATCCACAGCAGAGATGTAATAGAAGGCGTGAGGGACATTGTCACTTTGCGGATTAGGGCCATGCACACACAACCCAAGGCGGTTGTTTGTTTCTTCGCCGGTACCAGCCTGACTGCGACTAGTATACCCCAAAATTGAACTTGGATAGCAACAGAATGAAAAGATAATGTGAGATGGTATGCGAAACCTATGACTGGACTACAGTATCGATGTCAGCTAGCTTTGTATGATGATCAGATCAATCACTCCCAATCAAGCCATTCATACCTACCAGACTCCACACTGAGGTTTCTTTCTTTCTTTCACATTCATGGGAAGTACTTGCTCGTGAGAAGGTTGAGAAGTATTACATCATCGTGGCTGGCATTGACAACAAGCAGAGCCCACCAAGGAGAAGAGGATTGTGGGACCAGGTGAATGGGGCATGTGATAGTGACACTGTCACATTGTCACACTGTTGTGGGCCTGTATGGTAGCTCGACATTTGACTCAAGACTATAGAGTATAGGGCATAAATATTAGAAATGCATGATGCTGGCTTGGTAGACTGCCAGGACACAAGGCTAAGAAGCCAACGTTTAATACAATCCAGGTACTGGATTACAAAAAGGAAGGAGAATCAAAACTCATTACAACAGCGCATTCTACGAAGAGGGGGCAGTGTAATTTGAAATGAAAACTGTCCTTTAAAAAAATTTGACATAATGCTGAGCGAGTTGATAACTGGGAAATAAGTATGGTGCGTGAGCGTGCACGAACACACACTTACTTGGCATGACCTACAAATCCAGCGGATCAAAGCGAATGCCGGAGACAGCATCAAAGTATTTTCTGGCTGCGGACCTAGAATCATCTGCAATGTAGTTGACTTCATAAATATGCTTCAAATGCACTAAACTGTATGCCTTGAACAACACGGCTTCACACTCTTCACAGGCTACCTGCACTTCGGCTAGTGCATACACCACCATTTTCTTGGTAGAGAGAGCACAGATGTACTCAGAGTGTACCTCGCTGACAGACTTTCGCTGTGGTAAATCCACTGGTCCCCCCTGTGTCCGGTGTCAGCATTAAATATTCACTAAAAGAAAGGTATACCTTTCGGCGAAATATCCTCAGTAATTGAGCCGTATATTTCTCGAGCCTACAGGTATCTGGGCTCTTCATATTTTCGCCAAACTGCAAAGATTCTGGAGCAGAGTTGATGACGCAGGGGGTAGCTTGTAAGCTCTTGAAACTCCAGTTGCCAGGGATGAGCTGGTACTCTGCAGCTGTCTTCATGTTCATGTAAGGCTTGGTGCACTCGAAACTTTCCACTTTAGATGGAGTTGAATGAATTGGGATTTGAACTTGAATCATCATGTCATTTGAACCGAAGAGGTGGAGGGTGGAACCTTATTGGCTTCAATGTGAACAGTTCTTGAGGAGCGAGTTGGAGCTGTGAGAACGTCCAGTTAATCATAGGCGGGTGGTGAAATAAACTCAGACTGGTTGGGCTGTGTATATTCAACCACCAGATACAGTGACACTTCTCCGTGGAAAGTTGTACCTAGCAAACACATGTGATTTATGATTGGATTGTGTCACAAACATGTTCAATTGATTTTCGAAGGTGGACCTTGATTTATCATAGCATTGATTGTTCTTCGAAGGCGGACCTTGATTTATCATAGCATTGATTGTTCTGCGAAGGCGAACTTTGGTCTATACTTTTGCCTTGGTCATGTGGGTGGGTGGACACGGCACTACGTTGAACTCTAACTTAGGGGTTCGACGACGACTGAGATGGAAATCGGTCAACCAATTTTGACTAAGTAATCAGATCACAGCTTTCGAACTCCATCCACCTTTTTCGACCTGACGTATGGTCCGTGGTGAGCATGGCAGTGCCGCGAAGGGGAATTTTTCAAGGTAAAAAGTCGTCTTGTATTATGGTGAGAATACAATCAAAGATTGTTATTGTATGGATAAGAGGGGAAAAAGTACATATAGAACAAGCGACTCAGTAAGGTAGATACTAGGAGTGAGGGGGAAAGTAGAGTCTGTCATGAGCTGGTGTCTGCAAACATACCTGTACAATACCTACAAAAGCGGCATCACTGCAGCGATGTGAGTCATTTGATGTTGTCATCGCTTCATGGCACGGGTGAGGGAGGGACAGAGAGAGGGAGGGACACATGGTGTTTATTGCCTTGTTGTCAGTGTCGCCAGACGGCATGGACAAGGTCTGCTATAGGGGGTGAGGGAGGGACAGAAAGAGAGAGGGATGCACACCACGTCGTCTGTGGTGCCAGTCGGTGTCATGCCATTATTGCATTGTCGTCGTCATGTCATCGCCCATGGCATGGCTAAGGTCTACTGGATGGAGTGAGGGAGGACAGAGAGAGGGAGAAACACACAGTGATCGTCGCCTCATTGTCAGTATCGTCAGTCAGCATGTCGCCCGTGGCACGGATGGGATAGTGGAGGGAGCGAGGGAGAGACAGAGAGGAGGAATGCATGCGCGCAATGTCATCATCGCATTCATCATCGTGTCAGGGAGACAGACTTGACGTTGCTCAGGTTGGCAGCATAGCTGTTGCCATGGCTGTCGAGTTGTTGTAGTGGTGGAATCAATGCATGCATGTAAATACTTCTCACCTCGAAGTTACTTGAACTTTGCTCCACTCGCCACAACGTTGCTCTCCCCTTCTCATTCTCCAACTGAATGGCTCAGGGGCGATGCAGCACTAAAACTAGTGGTGTCCCGTGTCCCCCAAACCCATATCACCAAACGAGATCGATTGCAAAAGAAGCACTCCAGATCACCGAAATGAGCAGCATTGCAGCTTGTCGTGCTTTCTAGGTCTTTGTTTGTTTATGGTCTAGATTGCAGTCAAGTAGGGTCTTCACTCTCAGATCCTCTTATCCATCAATATCGATCGAAGGAACACTATGTTACTTTTGCAATGCTGACGTTCTAGTATTGTTCTGCGAAGGCAGACTCTGGAATATGTTTATTAAGTGTAAGTTAGGTCAGATTACTGCAAATCAGCACTGGTTCTATATAATTTCTGACTGCCTCGCAATGGTCAGACTTAATGGACTCTAGATTCCATGCCACTAGCACACCAGATTCAAACAACTTCAATATATCGTTGTTCAATGGCAGCACTGGTGACCTCTTTAACATTGAGGATGGTACGCGCTCGATATTCCACCTGTGCCTTGTTCTTATGTTTCCCCAGGCATGATGCTCGCGCCGTCTGGGACTCTGAATTGGCCTTCTGATACCATGACGGACATTGTATCTACTAACCCAACGATGTCTCCGATTCTCACCAGCGACATTGTAACTCTTGAACCAAGCAGATCACCATCGACTATATTTTCAAGCCCATCTATTTCCACAATGTTTCAGAATACTGCTATGGTGGAGATGGAGGATGCTGATTCCGATGACTCGGATGTTGAAGATCTAGTCAACTTAGAAGATCTTAACTTGCCTCCACTGGAGCAGTTGGGTAAGTGTTCACATGGTTTTGTCGCATGCTATTGACATCGTTTAAATAGTGAGCTTGTGTCGAGCCCTTTCGTGCCATCCTGATGCCTTTGACTGGTTTCTCATCCGGATCGACACCATCTCCATTTTCACTCACTACTTATGTACTACAAACTGTTCACCTGGAAATGCGACTGGGTCTCTCGTGTTATGCTCCATCAATCAAGCCGTTCAGTTGATTTGCCAAGTCCAGCCCTCCCCGCAGAGATGGACCCCACAGAACGGTATATTGTTCATTCTACTGAAATATAGCAAGGCTAACGAGACCTTAGTGACCATCAGATTTCAGGACAAAATTTGCAACACCAGCATGTCAAATGCTGTGTTTCGAGTCGCTTTCAAGGCAGAGGTACATTCATTGGATTATTTTCTTCTGATTGTCTTATCATTCAATCAGATTGCGATTATGAAGCATGAGCTTCTGCAAACGGCATATGATTCAACCCGTAGACTTCTGGTACCTTCCCACCAGCAACTCGACCAGTTCAAATATCTGCGCATTGTACTTCTTAGGAGCCTCAATGACACTGAGACTGCGTCGAACTGGAGGGCACTGGATGGGAGTTTCTCATGGGATGATCGACACGGCTATCAATTGTTCCACATTGACATCCTCAATAACGACAGATCTCCGACAGTAAGCAATGTCCATTCATTCCGAGCTACACATCTGAGCTACTAATTGCAGATCATTTGGTTCGGACGACTGGAAATTCGGGAATTTCTGTCTCACTTCTTTCATCAGTCACATTCAGTTGGTTTTATTGAGGTCTATGAACGTGTTCAGAATGACCTTGGTTTCGACAAGTGGGTCGAAATCAGTTGCACAACTGACGCCATGCTGGCATTTGGGTTAGCATGGGTAAGTTTTTCTCTTACATAATGCGTACTCATTTCATTGCAATCTTCAATAGATCATCGCGGTGATAGATGCGGATGTGTTACACAACAAGTTCTTTATGGAAAATGTGATGACTAAATGCTGTTCTAAACACTTCCTAGGGATCTACAGGAGAATCAAGGCCTGATTTGGGGCTTTGAGGGATCCGGCAGTGCTGATTCCAGGTCTTAGTCTGGAGTCCCGAAGATAGGCAGTGGAGGCTATTAGTAGAATCAGTGATTTGTCTCTTCCTGACCTCACCAATTACATTCAAGTTAGTTACTAGATTCCATGACTCGGACGACTGTCACAAAAACAATTGTAGATTATCAGTTATACTCAATGTGTATGGCAGAAATGTTCATTTTGTGGTTGCCATTATCTCAAGAGTGTAAAAACATTCACTTTGTGCTTGTACACTGGCATGCGATTGACCTGGCACCTAGCAGGTGACCGACGTCCAGTTTTCTGCCGCAGATGTCTTTGACTGGTAAAAAGAGTACAGAGCACCCGTCTGTAAGTTTCAAAATCTGCACATGTTGTGACTCGGGGCTGTTACGACCCTCATTTTTGACCTAAGTCTTAAGCACTCGAGTTATCTTATCTAGGCGCACACCTATCTTATCTTATCTTATTGGATTAGATTAGCGCTTGCAGTCATCTTATCGAGTCACGTGATCGAGGTCTAGAACCTATGACGTCACAATAGTCTAGAACATGATGTCATATGATGTCATACCTCATGGTTTATGCATGGCACACAGCCCTGCCTCAAGGTTCACATGTGTGCACTGGTTTGCCGCATGTTCACCTCATGGATCACATAACCTATGCTCCTCATGGCATATATATCCTTATATAGTTACCTTACTCTCACGATTGTACCTCATGTAGTTAATTACCGTTAGACACAGCTTGGTCTGTGCGCATGTACCTGTAGTATATAAAGTGAATGCATGCCAGCCAGACTCCTTAGTCTGTTCTGGTTGATTCCCGACCTAACATAGTCCCTCCCCTTAGTTTGTTTCGATTGCGGGTGACTTAGTGCAATTCCTGTATAGGTTTTGTCGTTGCCAACAGTACACCCACATCATCATCCACTCTTCTGACGAGCACTATTTCAAGTTCATAGGTCGTGGTTGCTCTTCCTGAACCATTGCACATTGGTGCATTTGCAGAGTTGTACGCTGGGTTGACTGGCATACATGTGAGTGGTACCGTGATCCTGCACGTCTCCATCTAATGATCTTTTATGTCTCGGGACATGGAGAGGAGCAAGGTTTTGCAGTCAATGGTGAGCGCCATCCAAGCACTGTCGCCTGAAGAGGAGATCCCACCCGTACTTGCGATCGTGAGCCCCATCGTCGAGAAGTTCGAACAAGCTTTGGAGCCGTCTGACTCAGAGTCCTCGAGGGTAAGTGTTCGTGGGATGTTTTCATTCCTGGAAGCCATTACAGATTACTTTTAGCTTCCAGAGGAAGTGCTCGCCGTTGCCATCAATCTACTCTAAACACTGTCAGGCGTAGCAAAGGGGCTCACCCACACCGCAGATTCGCTGCTCATCATTAACGAATCGCCATTGGAGCGGGCCGAAGCGGAACATTTGTGGCGGGCTCATGATGATTACAGATGGTCAAACTCGGGAAAGCTTGTTCGCAACTGTGAGGAACACATTTGAGCTGTGGTCGACAGATATGAGTACGTCTGATGCGAGTCTTTTTGCACATGTGGATAGGAAGACGGGTTGACGGGTTGACGGTTTTGACGGCGTACACGCAACAACAATGTAGGCACTTGACGAGTTCCTGCGCTCCATCACATCCTTGCTGAGCAACA
>JBBPMR010001302.1:0-10582 GCA_038090415.1 Rossbeevera mucosa | reverse complement strand
TATTGTTCCTTACTGCGAATTACCTACTCATTCCACCATATTCCATAGTGTTCTATGGCACCACTTTTACTGACCAATCATGGTCATTCTTATTGTTCCTCTCTGTACTTATAAGCGATTCAACATCATTCCTAGTCCTTTTAACCTTGACCTCCTCGAGTATTCCCTCGAATATCCCTTCTTGAGTATCCCCTAGATACGTCTTGGAATATATCCCTTGCCTCTTTGAACCCTCTGTGTGACCTCGTTCTGCACTTGAAAGGGCGCTTCAACCTCTGAGCTTTCAACCCAGCTTCATAGGTTGTCTTTACCGCTCTCAGTACTCAGTCTTCGATCCCTCAACCCTCGAAGAACTCTGTTGTCTTGATCCCTTCGATCCTCAAGACTTCATCAGTCCCTCCAGTCCTCAGTCGCTTTGATCTCTTGACCCTCAAGGCCCCCTTGCCCTCGCTCCTAGCTCCAAGACCTTCTTCTTGAGGCTACACTCGTTTCTACCCGGACCAAGTGTAACAATGACCCTCCCCCAGACATTCCTACCACCCCCTCAGCCAGCTTATCTCCCCTAGACCCAGAGGAAGAACAAGTGCTCGCTCGAGTTGAGGCAGACTTTGCCCAGGCAAAACAACAGGAATACCTAGATGGTAATGAGGTAGTTCTCCCTTGCCATCATTCTGACTACCCTTCCACATATTATGTGTGCCATCGTTGAGGCCACAAGAGGGTTGATTACCGAGACTATCATTGCCCCATTTGCCTTGTCTCAGTCCCTGGCCATCCACAAATTTGCTGCCCTGCTGCTTGACCTCTTCCCATCCCTCCTCCTCACTCTCGTCGACACACTCGCTGCTCTCGAGCCCCTTCTTTAGCCTCCTTCTCTCAACAATCCTACCACTATCCCCCCTCTCAAATCCCTTCCCCAGTTGAGGAAGAGTTCCACTGGTGGGACCACATCTCCGAAGAAAACCAAAGGTGGGAGGATAATCATGCCAAGGCCTGGAGTATAGATGATGACAAACCCTTCGAGTATGATGACGTCACAATCAGCAACATGACTGGGTCGCCAAGGATGTAAACACATTGGTGATGTTTAGAGTCTACTAAGGGGGTAATGTTACAATTCATATGGACCCCCATCTCTTTTCCTTTTTCCTTTCTTCCTTTCAGCTTCTATGTCTCTTTCTCTATCACCGCTTTCATGTATACTCAGTCATCCACAGCTTTCTATAGCATTCCATGACAGCACTTTTATTCAACCAATCATAGTCATTCTTATTGTTCTTTTTCCTACTTATAAGCAACTCGACATTGCTCCTCTTTTTCTCTAACCTTGACCTCCTTGAGTATCCTCCTAGATATGTCTTGGAATATATCCTTTGCTCCTTGAACCCTCTGTGTGACCCATCCTGCACTTGAAAGGACACTTCAACCTCTGAGCTTTTAACCCAGCTTCATAGGTTGTCTTTGTTGCTTTTAGCACTCAGTCTTTGATCCCTCGACCCTTGAAGAACCTTGTTGTCTTGATCCCCTCGATCCTCAAGACTCCCTCAGTCTCCCTGACCATTAGTCATCTTGATCTCTCATTCCTCAAGATCCCTTGTCCTTGCTATTTGCTCCAAGACCTTCTTCTCGAGGCTACACCTGTTCCTATCCGGACCAAGTATAACATATAAGGTAGTGGAGTGTCTTCTGCTTCTTCTGCAAGGGTAGTTTCATATCATTCAGCACAGTCTTGCCAACGAGACCAGTGACAAAGCTTCCATGATTCTTATCTTTCTCCTTTATTATTCTTGTCTTCTTCCCATTTCGTTTCCCGCAAATCTTTGTAGGCCTCGCATGGATCTAGAGAATTTTTACTGCAAGGCCAATTGTTACACTTGGTCCAGGTAGGAACAAGCATAGCCTTGAGAAGAAGGTCTTGGAGCGAGAGACAAGGGCAAGGGGAACCTTGAGGATCAAGGGATCAAGGCAATGGAAGGTCTAGAGGGTCAAGGGAGTCTTGAGGATCGAAGGGATCAAGACAACAAGGTTCTCCGAGGGTCAAGGGATCAAAGACGAAGGTCTGAGAGCAACAGAGACAACCTATAAAGTGAGACAATGCTTTCAAGGGTTGAAGCGTCCTTTCAAGTGCAGGATGAGGTCATGCAGAGGGTTCAAGGAGCAAGGGATATATTCCAAGACGTATCTAGGAGGATACTCGAGGAGGGAATAACAAGGTGAACTTAAGGAGGTCAAGGTTAGAGACTACTAAGAGCAACATCGAGCTGCTTATAAGTGAAAGGAAGAACAATAAGAACGACCATGATTGGTCAGTAAAAGTGGTGTCATAGAACATCAAGGAATATGCAAGAAGGTGTAGGTAATCCTCAGCATGAAACAATAAGAAGCTGTGGATGGCTAAGTGGGCATAGAAGTGAAGATAGAAGGAGATCGTGGGTAAAGGGGAGAAAGAAGTAAGCAGATAGAAGAGATGATGACTAGGACAAGGAAGTAGCGGAGTGGAGGGTAGGTGGTAGTCATCATAGAACAAGAGGAGAGAGTCCAGGCATGATGTGAGCACAGCAACTCAGAGGAACATAGTGAAGAATGGAAGAAAAGGGAAAAGAAATAAGGGGTCCCAATGAATCGTAACACCAATAGTGTACAGTATTTGGTACAGGATTGTCTCTACATATGGTTTTGAAGTGTTCAAAACCTATTGTAGGGAAGTAGTGATTATTGTACACAAGATAATCGTCAGGATCTCCGGGTTGAACCAGGTAATGGGAAACAGAGCATGTATGGTAGGGAAGATACCAAGTAGAGAGAAAAAGTTTGATAAAAGAAGAATAGATATATATTGTATCCAGCCCAGTAAGATGCTGCCCAAGCCTTTGCTGCCTTTCACATACATATAGGGCATCCATGGAAGGATGTGGCCAGAATTGACTCAGTGTCATAGATGTCACATTGTTTCCATAGTGATCTATCCATAGCCTTAGGCTTGGCATCAGTTTGTCCATGAGCGATAGCAGTTTCAGATCGGTGGTAACAGAAGGCATTCATAATAAGGTCCAAATATACCTGTCCAACATTTAAATGATGATAAGGTCCTAGCGAAAATTGTCATAAGCAATCAAGAGCCCAATCGCAAGTAGCAGAATTGAGAATGAGGGCTCGAAGAATGAGGTAGATGGAGTTAAGGTCGTAAAATCTCATTCTTTGCTTACAATCAAAGTCTGCATTCCATTTCTGAATTGTTAGAACTTTCCTATGAACTGGCGTCCATGGAGTCATGTAGTGGTCACCATGGACATGGTTTGGAAAGTGAATTGAGTAGCAAAGCTCTTGACATTTGGGGAATTGTTGAGGAAAGTGGTTATTATGGACTACTTCATATCCTTGCCAGTGAATGAGGGAATTGACCAGGAAGGGGTCATTGTTGATCAGAGTTGAAGGGGCCCAGCTGATAGAGGCAGCGAGAGAGAAAAGAGATTCGTCGGAGAAGGAGAGAGTCATGAGGATGTTTGGTAACCAAGCAGGAGCATCCCAAGAAAGAGGTAGTAGCTCCAGTTTGATGAAGAGAACCAGATAAGTAAGGCACTTTTGACAGCACAGATGAAGAGGAGAGGTTATATCTAACTTGGTGGACCAGGAACATATACCTGGTGAAGCCAACATCCAGATCTGATCCTCTTGAAGATCATTTGGCTTGGGAATGATCGTGGTTACCATCACCATTTCTCCTAGTTCTCCTTCTTTAGCTGGTGCTTTGAACCTGAGCAGCTCCAGGGCTTCTTTCAGGTAATTGATGTGGCGGTAGGCCATGACTGGGAGTTCTGATAGAGTCCAGGGCAGTTCCAAATGAGGCATTGCAAGGAGTTGGGGGATGAGGTTCAAAAGGGACTGTTGGAACTTGTGGTAGGTGGTGGAACTGGAATAGTAAGCTCTGAAAGAGAGGAGCATTGATTGGACGAGAATGATAAAGGGACAATATGGACTCCAGCGATATCAGAGATCAGCTGGGGAAGGACAGGATCTAGTAATGAAAGCTCAGCTCATTTGACTTCAGCCTGCATAAGCGGTGGCTGAGAAAGGAGGGAGCTGGAAGTGGTGGTCCCCTGGTGAGGACGAGTAGATGGACACAGAGTGGGAGGATGATGGCAGAGTAGAGTTCTTACTGCTGGAGGTGAAACTGGATGTGGATGGTGAGCACTGGAATAGGCAGCTTGAGTGAAGGCGGCATTAGCGTAAAGGAAACTCAGGAAGATAAAAGGGCACTGGAAGCAATGCTGTCCTGATTGTCCAGGAGTTTTGCAATTGGGGCAGAAAAGGAAGAAGTTGTTGTTGATGACTCCAGAAATAGTAAAAGGATGTCATTCAGATAAATGATTGTACCAGGGGATGAGAGGAGGAACATTACTAGGTCATTGAGGATGGTATCCCAAGTAAACTGTGGGATGAGGAAGTCTCTGATGTGGATAGGTGCCAGGTACTCAAGTTGGTCAAGGAGGAATGAAAGGTCAAGAAGAGGCAGAAGTGTCAACAAAGACAGGATGCCTACCAGGTGGAACATATAACTCTTGTGGTCCGGAAGATCTAGACAAGGAAAGGGACTTTTCAGTACTAGATTGAGTACAACAGGAAGATAGTTCCAGAAGGCAAAGACGCTGCTCAAGAACAGAGAGCTCTGAATGTGTGACTTGGTTTGACATCGCAGACTAAAAGTCTGTTTGCAATCGAAGATCAAATTAAATAGTCAGGGCAGGGCTCATAACCTATAGAAATCCAACAAGGACTTCTATGGCGCAGCTGAGGGATGCAAGGGATCCTTCTAAAGGGAATTCTCTAGTAGAGACTTACTTGGGATTTGAGCTGTCTGTAGTTGAGGCTAAACCGAAACTATTGATCACTTGTGAGGGTAAAAACCAGCTTAGGATTTAGAGGGGCTGAGAGAGCCCTTATATACTACAGTACATGTTTGTATCTGTGTATGTATAGAAGGTCATAGAATGTTCTAAATGAATCATGTGATATATATGAAGAACATTCTATAGTATTCTATCCAATAGCAAATAAGGAGCATTAGTGAGCATCAGTCAGCATATGCTGCGGATTACTAAGTGGATAAATAATGGATGAGTAATATCAATAATGTAATGATAGAATCTTCTAGAAAGAAATAGAAGATTACATAACAATAGACTCAGTCTAGAATAGAATGATCTAGAATTGATAATGTAAGATTACCAATTCAACAGGAGGATGAGTGCAGTTGGTGTGCTGATGTGCCAGGAGAC
This sequence comes from Rossbeevera mucosa, assembly GCA_038090415.1. Taxonomy (NCBI): domain Eukaryota; kingdom Fungi; phylum Basidiomycota; class Agaricomycetes; order Boletales; family Boletaceae; genus Rossbeevera; species Rossbeevera mucosa. Next base: position 5,306 of record JBBPMR010001302.1, on the reverse strand, counting down.
ACGCAAGGACTTTTACAAAAAGTTCTTGTTGGAGGAGCTGTCGATCAAGTCACACCTGCCAATGCATCTTCATGATTATTTCTTGGCTGAGATCACAGTGAAGACACAGTGAAGATGGATCAAGAATAAGTAAGATGCTGTGGTGAGTGCTAATTTCGCAATTGTATTGCATGGAGCAATGTTCATGAGTGGTGGGTTCCTTTCTGGATATCTTGACATGGTCATACTTTTACTGCTGAATGACGCAGAACCCCAACTATTACAATCTGCACAACATCAGCCATCAAACACTGTCGGATCACTTGTTGGAATTGATCAAGAACACATTGCAGGATCTCATGAACTCAAAATGTATTACGATTGGTGAGTTGATACATGTGGTACATCTCGTTTTGCTTGACTCATCAATGCATGTACAGAGGATAAGATGGATATATCTGTGCTCAACTTTGGCATGATAGCTGCATACTACAGTGTTTCCTGTAGGTGGTCGTTTTTGTTCATTTTGAACTTGTCACTAATGGTCTCTGAAGATGTCACCATTGAGGTTTACATGCTCTCATTGAAGAAGTGTATAAAACTCAAAGGCTTGCTGGATGTTGTCTCATCGTCTGCCGAGTTCAAGGATATCCTGATTTGCTGCCACAAGGATGTCATTCTTCATCAGATTTACGAGCGGCTACCCATCAAGCTCAAGAAGGCCAACTTCAAAGCACTGCATTTCAAGACATGCCTTCTTATTCAGGCACACTTTTTATGTATCCAGCTACCACCTGATCTCGCTGCTGACCAATTGCTTGTCCTCAAGAAGGTGCTGAATTTACTCTCAGCTTGTGTGGATGTCATGCTGTCGAATGCATGGCTGAATGTGCTCGGAGTGATGGATTTGTCGCAGATGTTACACTTGGTCTGGGTAGGAACGAGTGTAGCCTCTGTGAGAACAAGGACTCTGAGTTTCGTCAGTTATGATGAATGAAGGCAGGACTATCTAGAGATCAAAGGTCTCAACAATAGGCGATGGATGAAGGATGTTGCTTTGAGGTGGCGACTGCAGATGTTGAGCTATTGAATGTAGCAGCGACTGTAACACAATCAAATGGAGTGTTACAAGTCAAGCGTCCAGTCAGAAGTAGAACGAGGACTTTCAGAGAGACACCCAATGAAGGGGACAGTGAGAGTGGGCTAGATTGCAGGGGGTACCAAAGTACAAGGAAGTACAGAGGAGATCTAGCTTAGGGAATACAGAGGGCATGGATGGGTTTATATAGTACAAGGGAGATGAAGTGGAATAAGCAGATGGAACACCATGGAACATGGTGGAAGGATGATGAGTAACCCGCAGTAATGAAGATGAGTCAGAATGACTGCAATGAGTAATGGTTACAAATAAGATGAGTCATGTGGAACATCATGGAATGTGATGGAAGGAATGATGACTAGTGGCAAGTGAGTAAGCGGAAGATGGGTTAGGGTATCTTAGTCATCATGAAGAAAGAAATAGCCTAGGCATGGTTTGAATGCAGAGACTTAGTAGTCCATAGTGAAAACAAGTGAAGAAAAGAAAAGAAACTGTGAAACATAATAGCAGATGTGCGTGCAAGTGATGTGGGAGATGAATTTGCTGTTGAAGCTGATACCACATTTTAAGCCTAAGGTACATCTGAATGGGTTTTCATCATGCACACATGATCAGGGCTCATTACTTGTCCAGGTCATCAAGCAGTGCAAGGCTGCAGGTGTTGAATCTGTGTATGACATCATGGAAATGGAAAATGACTGGAGAAATGAGCTACTGCAGATGGACATCAGACAAATGTGTGTTCTGATCCAGTCTCATGTATACTTGTGCTAACTCTTTGTTTGTGAAACCGCAGGCGGAACATTGCCAAGTTTATTAAACCTTACCCAACACTCGATGTCTCATATGAGCATGCAAAGGGCGAGTACATTGCTGGTTCTCCCATTACTCTGAAGGGTCATGCTTTCCTGGGATGCTGACAAGGATGATTCAGACAATCTGATTGTGGTTGTGGCATTTCTGCTAGCCATTAACCTATATTATGCTTTTCAGTTGTTTGACCTGCAAGCAGGGTAGGGTTGAGGGCATCATTTCTTGGTGCCAATATCTTCTTTGGGCATGTGGCTGCTCTCATCATTCAAGTAAGTATAGTAAGATTGTCATTGTCATGTGTTCATTATTCTCCAGTTCCTGCCCTTGACCTGCATCAAGTCTGCAACAAAGGCCACAATTGTTGGGATGATGTGCGACCATCACAATCGCAAACTCATTGAGGCAGTGGCCAATGCACCCAAGGGCAGTATCTCACCAGCATCTTGGCCACAAGATCATTCTGGATTCAGTGTAGTTGCATCCTTATTACTTCTTGCTCTAGTTACCATATATTGACAATTACATGTCGTTTAGTGGCAAGTGAATATATTAAAACATTGGTGGTTTTGAACCATCTCGTAAGTGCTATTACATTCATCTTCAAACCTATTCTAAATTCACTCTACATTTAGGACGTGTGGAAACCTAGTATATCAGGACATGTCAAGGCATTCGATGGCGCTCAGGTCAACTGAGAATGAGCCCAGGCATACTACACATATTTAAGCATGTGTTGCATTATATAGATAGGGTCCATGTAGCCAACTTATAGGTAAGTACGAAATGCTTTAAAACTTTTCAGGACTGGATCTCCAAAATTTAACCTCAAGTTTCTAAGTCTTGTTCCTCAGCCTGTTCCCCCAAGTCGAAGATGGTGAAAGCCATGTGGGGTCCAACCTCACAATCCCTTCCCCCAGTGCCCACTCTTGACCCCAACATTGCTGGATTAACTGTAAGACAGTCGAAGCAGACTGGCACTGGTCAAGGAGGTCATATCCAGCAACTCGAGAAGACTGGGATTGCTTGGAAAAGTCAACATTCCGGCACAAACCAGCAGCCATATTTGGTGAGGATGAGCTGACCAATTTGTTTGCACCAACTCTGATCCCAGCTGCAAGGAAAAAGAGTCAGAAAGTGAGTTTATTATTCGCATGATCTATATGTTCCATTGCCTAACATCTAACATTCAATTAGGCATTGCCAATGACTCTAGCTCCAAATGCTCTTCAGCAAGCTGCTGGAGTTTGTCCTTCTAGTCAGCCTCTCCTAATTTAGAGAGCTCCCACTGGTTATTTTGGCATGCACAATGGTCCACCACCACCCCCATCATATATGAGGTTGCTACCTAACCAAACACAAACCTCAGGCCAGGGCTGCCCTGTGAGCAAATCAAAGAAGGGCGATGATGCACTTGCTGGCCCTCCTCACCTTTCGAAAGCCCAGCTAACCACTGCAACCTTTCCAGCTCCATGCCATATACTTTCTTTGGTTCCAGTCCACTCTCTCTAGCCACCTGTTACTGACAAGGAGAATCATCATCATGGCTCATTGCACAAGGCATCTGTGGATCAAACTTGGAATCGACCCAGTAGTTCATTGTCACCTGTTCCTGATGAAGTAGAACAAACAGCTGTCCATGCCAGTGACAGGAACAATTATGATGATGAAGAGGAAGAGGAAGAAATACATGATTGTAATGATGTACTGATCCAACACAGTGATGGAGATTGTTATGACTGGCCCAGGTAGGATCGGTCATAGACTCGATGGGCACTGGGGCTAAGGGTTGGAAGTCCAAAGGTATACACCTAGGACAACGAAGGGGCTAGGGAGTCCAAAGGAGAAGCCTAAGGATGACTAAGGGCTAGGGGGTGCTTAGTAAGCTTCACCATGAAGTAAAACACAAAGACTTGGCTGAGGAGTCCAAAGGGAAAGGCCTAAGGACAACAAAGGACTTGGGTTGAGGAGCACATGCTCAGAGGGACTAAGGATGGGCTTAGGAGCAAATGGACTCTAGGGAGAATTGAGTGTGATTCGAGTAGCTCTAGCTTAGGGTTACAGGGTTGAGTGTCTAGGGTTTATATACCAAGGAGATGGAACATCATGGAACATCATGGAAGGGAATGTGTCAGCCGCAGTAAGGATGAGTCAGGAAGACTGTGGATGAGTAAGAGTACACTAAGCAGGTAACAAAGCAAATGAATAAGCATGAGTAATAGTGATGAGTAATCTGCAGTTATGGATAAATCAGGAAGACTGCGGATGACGGAAGTATTGTGAATAAATGATCGATAAGAGAAAAGCATAGTGGTAAGCATTGACAAAGAGAGAAAGGAGAAGCGAAAGAAAAAGAATAGAAGCAAGTTGTAACATTACCCCCCTTGTAGGCTTCAGTTTACCGGAATGAAGTAGTCAGAATTGACCACAGGGTTCTTCTGTTATGTTAGACTCAGCGACCTTATCATAGAAGTCATCTCCATAATCACTGATGTTATCTCAAGGGTTGCATTGAGAGGGAGGGATGGGGAGGGGGCAATTGGATGACCTGGAAGAATGTCTGAAACCTCTGGAATGATGGGAGGAGGAGGAAGAGGAGGAGGGGGAGATGTGAGGGGCACGTCTGCATAAAGGACAACTCCTTTGAATGTGACCTGGTTGTCTGCGAAGACAGATGAAGCACTGATATTTGGGGCAATCAACTCGAAAGTGCCCTAGGCATCGGCATTGGAAGGAAAAGGAGGGAAAGAGGGGGTGTCCTTCGGGAAGAGGGCGATTTCACATGCTTTGGTGGTGTGCCAGTTCGATGCTGTTCACGGTGACAGGTTCTTCAATGTCAAGAGAAGAGGAGAGGGCAGAAGGGGATTTGGAGTCCAGGAATGCGGTGTCGATTCCCATATAGTCATCCTGTTCCGAAGGGGGGATGGTTTCAGAACAGTGGAGGGCCTCGATGCAGTTGAGAGCCTTGATCTCTGCAGGGTCGAGCAGGAAGGAGGACGCTGAGGGGGTGGAAGGTATCTTGAGGAGACCAGTCGGAGAGACTGCTTCAACTTCTGCAGGGAAGGAGAAGGGGGGAGACTCAGGCGAGAGGAGGGAGGAGGGGACTGAGGGGTGGGCAGCCAGTTCAGCCAGAAATTGATCTATGTCATCTACGAACTCCATCATGCCCAGTTGGTGCATGGCAGAGAGGAGTTGTTCTTCAATGGCTTGATGAGAGGCAGACACCTGAGAGGCTAAGAATGCCTGGCTGCCTTCAGGGGAAGAGAGCATGGCGTTGATGATGGGTAGGAGGTGGGAGGAGTGGACGAAGGCAAGATAGAGGGAATTGAGAGGAGAGTCAATGTCTACATGGGCAGATATGGGGTGATGCATCCTGGAATCCTGAAGGTAGGCCCAGAGGCGATGAATGGAGGGGGAG
>JBBPMR010001301.1:0-10585 GCA_038090415.1 Rossbeevera mucosa | reverse complement strand
TGACTTATGCTTTCTACAGGAGCGACTGTTTTTTTGCAAATGTTTGGTTCGTCGATGCACTCAAATTTGCGGAAATTTTGTTAATGGTTGCACAGGCCAAAGACCGCAAAGTCGAACGTGAATTCGCATCAGCTGGGGAGAGATTACGTGCGCTACTCCACGGTGGAGATGTCGATCAAGTTGCGTCAAACTCGGCGGTCACGCCTGCAATGCGCAATTGGGTACCATGGATCCGGGAGGCTTTTGAGCCATATGTCATTCGTCGGACGCTCGACTTGGTCGATCACACCGGCGAGAAGATATTCGGTTTGCCTCCGTATCAAGAACATGTTCTGTTACTCAAACTTTGCAATTGGGAGAAGCAATGGTTGCACGCTCTCACGGACGAGATCATGGATCAAGGTCCACTCACTACGCTGGCGGGCGCAGGCAAGGTTAGTCTTTATATGTTTTCTATTTGTCCTTGGGCATCCTTGACGCCCACCACTGCAGCGCTCAGCATTCTGTGTTGCGCAAGGTTCTCGCGTCGTGGGTGGGCTTCCTCGCCGCCCTTTAGTCTATCAGTGTTGTACGATTTCGTGACTTGTCCTTGGGTCGCATCGCGGGCGTCGTGGATGCCTCATTTCAGCTTTCCTGCAAGCTAAATGTTGATTTATAGAATTTTTACATTGAATTCCGCCGCGGTTTACTCCATCCACACATGAATCCATGAGGTGAAGGCAATGATTGGGTTACTCTGACATCCGTGGAGGATTGGAACAATCGTGCATCCACTAAGCTCGACCTTCTCACGCACATCGTGACCCACCATCTCACGCATGATGACGCTCCAGCTCTGAGGATTCAAGATGACGGCCAATCGTTGCAGCCTGTCACACAAGCATCAATAGGAGGCGAATCGCACGATCCTGATCGTATCATCATTTTCTCTCTTTTTCCCGGTTCCAACATCCCTATACAAGATGTGATTTATCTCTCTCTTTCGTCCTCTACTATCTAATCGTCCAAATCACAGGTCCTGAAACTGCAGGGCATCAAGGCCCTGGAACTCAATGGACAAACACCTCAATCAAAATGCAAAACCGTGTTAAAAGAGTTCAGATTGTCAACTCGCGAGGCCGGTTCACGCGTCCTCATTCTCTCTAGGGTGTGCATGGTAGGATTGAATCTGGCATGCGCTAACATCATGATAATCGCGGTAAGTATTTCATTTCGTAATCGCAGTCCTCACTCATTCGCACACAGGATACATTATGGTCTGCCCTCGACGACGAACAACTTCGAGGTCGCATCTACCATTATCCGCAACAGAAGACCGTCCACTTCTACCGACTAGTTGCTCGCGGTACTCCCGACGTTTTTCTGAACAACATTGCCTTCAACAAGGGCATGTTGCATCAAGCCTTCGTTGGTATCGATAATCACTCCCGTATGTTCTACTGTTACATTGAAATTCATATACTAACACCTTACTTCTCTCAGTTCAACTCTTCATGGGCAGCGAACCGGATGCTCATAACATGCCACTCGACAGCGATGAGCAATTCAAGATGGACGTTGATGTTGACCCCCAACCAAAGATACGAACGAAACACGGTATCAAGAAGGCTCGCGCCCAAGAATCACAGGTGCTGCTATCCCCTACTCGACCTTCCATCAAACGGCCCGCAATCACATCTCCCACTTCACCTACCAAGACAACTCGCGCAAAGCTGAAGAAACTGAAGCCGAAGGATCAGCAGCAACTGGCGGTGAACAAGGGTAAGCAGAAACAGTCTCAATCCGACCGACCTGCTGCTGGACCATCCGGTTCCTCGAGCATACCCGTTGCAGGACACATCCAACAGCCTCCCACTACCATTCCTGTCCCGCCTCTGTCCACCCCGAGCGTTCCGGTCCCCTCACTCCCTGTCGCTGACCCTCGATCCTCGACTCCGCCTGCATCACGTCTCGATTGTGATGTCATCATGCATACCCCTCGTACAAATGAAGATCCTTTGCTGCAGCAGATGCTCAACGATCCCACCTGGCAAATGGATGCAGAGCAACTCAACGTGCTGGCATCCAATTTTCTGAACAATCCCTCCCCCACTCCATCCCCTGCTCATGCTTCCAACTTGCGCGAGAGATTATCCAGCTCTCTGATGGATTTACCGTCATCACAGCGTTCTGATGATGGAGCCACGATAGGTGTTAAACTGCGTGTCAATACTCCTCAGGTTCACGTGTCCTTACCTACCGCTGCCAGTACGTCATCTACTCGTCGCAGCCCTGAGACTGAGACTATTAGTGGGGTCGCTTTGGTTCCCGGTTGCAAAGGCAACTTCAAGTAGGGCATTTCAAGAGGCAAAGGTGGTGGGTGTAAACTGAAGAGTGGTAGAAAGTGACCTCGTCCATTTCATTGTTATACTGGGCATTTCAGATATCGAGTATCTACATCATGTACATCTGGTTTACCAATTATGCAAGTTTTTTGCGTGCTGCACTCACACACAGGGCATCTTGGACGCCTGCTGCAGCTGCAGCAAAGGACTCTCACCATGTGAACCTGACATCCCGATGTCTGACGGGCGTCCAAGACGCCCACACTGCTCCATGATTATTTCATCATAATACCTTTACAATGTAATCATACCTACCCTGCAACCACCACTCGCCGCTGTGACCCAGGACTGTTACACTTGGCCCGGGTAGGGACGAGCGTATCCTCTGAGTAATGAAGGGAAACGAGGACGAAAGGTTACCGCGTAGAAGTGGTGGTCGCAGAGGTCGTTCTATCGTTTGTAGAGACAACTGTAACACGATCTAGTGAAGTGTTACAAGTCTAGCGTCCAGTCAAGTGTAGGACGAAGACACACAGAGGTTCACCCAAAAGGGAAGACGAAGAGGGGCTAGATTGACGAGGGACTAGAGAGAGTACAGAGGAGATCTAGCTTAGGGAATACGGACGGTATGGAAGGGTTTATATAAGTACAGGGAAATGAAGATGACTAATCAGATGGAACACCATGGAACATGGTGGAAGGAAGATGAGTAATCCGCAGTGTGAAGATGAGTCAGAATACTGCGGATGAGTAATGGTTACAAAGAAATGAGTCAGCATGAGTAATGCGCAGCATTGTGATAAGTAAGCAAATGGAATGTCATAGAATGGAATGGAAGGGGATACGTAATGCGCAGCATCGGAGATGAGTCAGAGCAACTGCGGATGAGTCATGATGACTGCGGATGAGTCAGGATGAGTCAGAGTGACTGTGAATGAGTCAGAATGAGTCATGATGACGGATGCGGATGAATAAGCAGTCTAGAGCTCAGGGTGCAGGGTAAGACCCAAAGGGGAATGAGGGTGTTGCCAGAGCGAAAGGGAAACACCGGAGATGCTTAGGAGCGCAGGTGGACAGCGAGGGGAGTGGGCAGGGTTGCCCAAGTGAGGCTCGAGCATAAGGACTTGGTGGTCCAGAGTGAGAGCCGAAAAGAAAAGAATCGAGGGATCGTAACATTACCCCCCTACTATGTCCAAGCTACCAGCGAAGGACCAGACCAGATAGCGGCCAAGGGAGGTGGAGATCAACAGGAACTAGTGCAGAGCACGCATCCGAGGACGAGTCTTCAAGACCAGTGCAAGGAATACAGCCAGGGACATAGTTCGAGGGTCAGGAGGAGGAGGCGTCGAAAAATGACGATATCTCAAGAATGGATGGAGCGATCGGGGCGATCAGTGGATCGATGGAAAGCGGGGAGCGAGATGGTTCGATTGGTAGCGAAAGCGAACGATCCGGCAAAGCCGATCGGGAGATATAAGCGTTTCGAGTCGACGATGAGGAGAGACATGGAGCAGGAATGATGTGAAGTGGAGCAGTTTGGAATTCATGCTCAGGAAGGAAGTTCTCAGCAAAGGGGAAGTGAGGATGAAGGTTGTAGAGAGCAGGGAGCCAAGGGATGACGATGGTACCAAGAGAAGGACTTTAAACTGCAGGTGGTGCTGGCAGGTCAGCGGGTCTCAAGCGTACAGATCAACGATGATATGGGCAGGAATGGTCCTTGCAGAATGACCAGTGCATCTGGGCATGCTTCTTGGTCCTGGGATCGAGGAGGGCATAAGAACGGTTGAGACGAGCGAGGTAAGGAGAGGATGGAATGGTATCTAAAGGCGAAGAGGAGACGGGAGAAGAAACAGAAGATGGAGTGGAAGAGGTAAATTCGATGGCCATAGTGGATGATAAGGTTTGAAAGGGTTAAGAACGACGTTTTGTTTTCTTGGTGGGAGTAGATGGGGTTTCTGAAGAGGGAGGGAAGGCGAGTGGATGAAGTCTTTTATAATTGGAAAGGAGAGATTTGGCATGCCGCAGCTCCGATTCGGCAATCCACGAGTCTTCTTCGGCGGAGTACCCTTTCCATCGGATCAGGAACATGCGGCGGGGCGGGGTTCCTCGATGGCGTAAGATTCGTTCGATTTCGTATTCTTCTTCTCCTTCTACAAGTTCCGAGGGTGGCGCAGGGAAGTTTTTCCCATGGATAGGGTTCTCGTGATAGGGGGTGAGAAGGGAAGCGTGGAACGTGTCGTGAATCTTCCACGTTTTGGGGAGGCGTAGTTTGTACGTGATCGGGGATAAGACTTTTGTGATGGTGAAGGGACCTTCTCGTTTCGGAGCAAATTTGTTGTGAGTCATATTTCGTCGTAAATTCCGGGCTTCGAGCCACACTTTGTCCCCTAGGGTGAAGGGGGTGAAGCGTCTGTTGGACCGAGAGGCCATCACTTGTCTGGCGAGCTCGTGGGACGCCAAAGCCTCATCGCGAGCGGCGGTAAGATTCTTGAGACGAGTTTCCACGGCGGGAATGTTTGTTTCGGTGATGACAGAGGGAAGGGCACGAGGTTCGAAGCCGAGGATCAGGGAGAAAGGGGATTTATTGGTAACGGAATGAGGGCGGTGGTTATGTGCGAATTCAGCGTGGGAGATCAGGTCGGACCACGAGGTGGGGTTGCTTCCGCAGAAGATTCGGAGGTACGTTTCCACTTCTTGGTTCACACGTTCTGTTTCTCCATCGGATTGCGGGTGATAGGCGGTGGAGAGGGAGAGATCGTAACCTAGGAGTCGTCTGAGTTCTCGGGCGAAGGCAGAGGCGAATTGTGGTCCGCGGTCAGAGATAATTTTGTCATAAAGTCCGAAGCGCGTATATACTTTGTGGAAGAAAAGGGACGCTACGCCTTCGGCTGTGATCATTTTCTTGGTAGGGCAGAGAATTACCCCTTTACTAAGTCCGTGGTCGACCACGACCAACAGAGAATCGAAACCGGAAGAGGTGGGGAGGTCCGTGATGAGGTCACAGGAGACCTGTTGGAAAGGGCGGGAGCAGGAGGACTTGATAGGGGAAAGTGGGGGAACGGTGGGGTGCGTGTTTGCTTTGTTTTGCTGACACAAGGCACAACCTTCGACGTATTTTCGAACATATTGGGCAAGGCCAGGCCACCAGAATTCCGCAGCGACGAGTTGGCGCGTCTTCAGATAGCCCGGGTGACCGGCAGAGAGATGGTCGTGACAGCGTTCCAGAACAGAGCGGCGGAGGGAGTCAATAGGGGGAACGTAGACGCGGTCTTTGTAGGTGAGGACTCCGGAGGTGAATTGCCAATCTGAAAGGCGAGACCGAAATGCAGGGGGAACTTTCCCATCCAAGGCTTGGAGGGCTTGCAAAACGAGGGGATCGTCTTTCGAGGAAGAGGCAATGACATCATTTAGCGAGGAGTCAAGGAGGCGAACAAAGAGAGAGTCGGGGAGGAGGACTGTGTTGTCATTGTCGGCGGTGTCAGGACATAGATCAGAGCGGCGAGAGAGAGCATCAGGTCCCGCGAGGAGTTTTCCAGCGACGTGGACAATCTTCAGGTCAAAGTCCGAGAGGTCAAGGAGCCAACGAGCTTGTCGTCGGTTCAAGTGTTGGGCTTGACGGAAGTAGGTAAGGTTTTTATGGTCCGTAAAGACTTGGACCGGGAAAGGGGATCCATGGAGGTAATGTCTCCAAGTTTTGAGGGCGCGAATGATGGCGAGGAGTTCTCGGTCGTAGATGTCGTAGTTTCGTTCAGCGGGGGAGAAAGTCTGGGAGAGATAGGAGCAGGGGTGCCAGTCACCGTTGGAATCAGTTTGAAGAAGGATGGCACCGGTAGCATATTTGGATGTGTCGGTGGCGATGGCAAAGGGGGCCGAGAGGTCGGGAAGTCGTAGTATGGGTTTTGAGAGGAATAATTGTTTCATCGATTGAAAAGCGTGCTCGCAAGCAGGTGTCCACGACCAGGCAAGGTTCTTTTTGGTGAGGTCGAGGAGGGGGCGGGCGATGGTTGAGTAGTCCGGAATGAATCGGCGGTAGAAGTTGGCGAAACCCAGGAAAGAGCGTACTTCCTTAACTTTAGTTGGTACGGGCCAAGATGCGATTCCGTCAAGTTTGACGGGGTCCATAGCGATCTGTCCTGGTTGGACGATCATGCCCAGGTACTCAACCTCCTTGGTAGCGAAGTTGCATTTGGAAAGGCGGAGGCGCAGGTCTAGTTCTTGCATTCGTTGAAGGACGCGTTTCGTTCGTTCCGTATGCGTGGTGTCGTCAGGGGAGAAGATGAGTAGGTCATCCATATAAATAATGAGCCACCCTTCGGCGATCATGTCCCGGAAAGAGTCATTCATGAAACGCTGGAATGTAGCTGGGGAGTTGCATAGGCCAAAGAACATGACAGTGGGTTCGTAGAGGCCTTTATGGGTAATGAAGGCGGCTTTCCACTGGTGTCCGTCTTTAATACGGATGTTGTTATACCCCCAACGTACATCGAACTTGGTAAACACCTTGGCGTCTTTCAGTTTATCGACAAGGTCAGAGATAAGAGGGAGGGGATAAGCGTCTCGGATAGTATGTTCGTTGACGTAGCGGTAGTCTTGGCATGGACGAAGTTTGCCATCCTTCTTTTTGACGAAGAAGAATGGAGAGGCCTGGGGGGAGTTTGAGGGTCGGATCTTCCCAGAACGAAGGTTTTCTTCGAGAAAATCGTCGGTGGCTTTTCGTTCCTCTGGGGATAAGGGGTAGAGTTTCCCGATTTTTGGGGTAAAGGATTCTGTGAGGTTGATCTCATGATCGTAGGGACGTGAGGGAGGAACATGATCGGTGGAATCTTCGGAAAAGACTGAGGCGTAGGCTTTATATTCTTCAGGGAGGACGGGGGTTGGTTTTGCTTTTTCGGCGGCAGCAGCAAGTTCGGTGGAGGAAGTGACCTTTCGACATAAAGGGGAACCGAGGGGGGCGAAGCGGCAGACTCCACGGATGATTCGGTTGATGGTTCTGTTCTCCTTAGCTCGAAGGATATAGTCGTGAGGGTCGCTGTAGTCCATATAGGATTGGAGACGTTCCTGAGCATCGGGAGAGACTTTCGTGTGTCGTGGCAGTTTGTATGGAGTAAGGGAAGGGGGGCGGAAGATGGAGTCGTGTCGATGGGAATCGGCGACATAAGTAGTGTATAGGTCTTTTGACTGGTCACAGGATTCGTCGATGGAGAGTGTTTGCGTTTTCCAGTCGATGACAGGGTTTGTTGAGCGAAGCCAAGGGAGGCCAAGGATGAGGTTTTCCCTGCCACAGGACATAACATGAAAGAGAACTTTCTGGGAGACTCCTTCGGTGTTCACGTAGAGGGTGCAAGTATAGCGTATTTCGCCGTTTTTGTTTGTGGACTGGTCGACGTTTCGTACTAGGATAGGGACGTCGAGTTTGGTGGTGGGGAGTCGGTGCTTTCGCACGAACATCCAGTCAATGCAGGAGATGTCTGCACCGCTGTCTACGAGGGCGTGGGTGTCAACGACTTTCATGGTGTGCATAGGTACTACAATCTGCAGGGGAATTCGCATAGATTTAGCAGATTGTGATACTAATACAGGGGCACACGTAGCACTAGGAGATCCTTGCGTTGATCGAGGTCTCCTTTTCAAAAATCCCATTTGGTGGCGGGGGTGAAGCGGACTCTTCCAACTGTTTCTTCGTCGTCGTCACTTTCTACTTCTTCCAATTTAGGTAGTTCTTCTTCGACACGCTGGACCTTCTTTTTGGAAGGTTGGGACGCGAAGTTAGGGCAAGCTGTGCTAGTATGTCCGTTTTTTCGGCAGCGGAAGCAAAGACCTTTCTCGATGCAACGTTTGCGTTCTTCCGGAGTGAGCTTTCCTACTTTGACGGCGTCCACGTCCATGGCGTTAGGGTCTCGAGTAGGGGCGGAGGAGGTTTGTTGGAAGGAGGTGACGTTTCTGAGGGGGTTATGAGAGCGGGAGATTACGAGGTTCGCGGTGTCCCATTGGGATTGGTATTGAGTTGCACGTTTATACCAATCATCGATGGTGGTGGGGACGGTGTCCATGGAGTAGATTCGGCGGATGAGAGCGGGGGGAATTCCTGCTCCGAAATAAGAGATTAGGACATTTGGATCGGTGATCTGGGCTTGGGCAACATTGTTGCGAAATGAGGCAATGTATTCGGTGAGGGATGGTTCGTAGGCGCCGCCTTTCTTCTTCTGAGTCATCCGCTTGTTCGAGAGCCAAGCGATGGCGTTGTTGACGGTGTCGAGATGTTTAAAGGCGGCTTTGAAGAGTCTTATGAACTCCTTGAAGGTTCCGATGGTGACGTCTCCATCGTCGTCAATGGAGTTTTGGCGATAGGTCTGGGCCCAGGTAGAAGCGGACCCCTTGGTCATAAACGAGAGGGCGAAGGTGACTTTCTTTGCGTCGGTATTGTATACTTCTTTATTGACCTCCAGATAGAAGGTAACCGAAGAAAGCCAGGGCATGGCCTTGGTATAAGAGCCATCGAAGTGTTCGGGGGAGGCGATGCGAAGTTCGGTGGGTTTGGACATGGGTGGTGGTTGTTGGACGGGAGTGGGACTAGGAGGAGTGGGGTCGGGGGGTAGAGAGAGAGCGGTTCGTAAGTGGAGGGAAAGGGACAACGTTTGATCCTCGTCTTCGGGAGAAGGGATGAGAATATCAGGCTCCGAAGGGTTCTCTTCGAGGCTGGAGTGGACGGACGGTTCTGGTGAAGTTTCGACGGGGTATGGGGCAGAAGCTTGTCGCCTTAAGCGACGGGGATCAGGGTTACGCGGAGGTCGAGAAATGGTGGGCGGTTCACAGCGATGGTGACCGTTCGGAGGAAGCTAGATCTTTTGTTACGCTTGACCCGGGTAGGGGCGAGCGTAGCCTTTGTGAGACGAAGTGGGACGAAGGTCGAAGGATACCGCATAGGGATAGCGGTCGCAGAGGTCGTTCTATCGATTGTAGAGACGACTGTGGCACAATCAAATGAAGTGTCACAAGTCTAGCGTCCAGTCAAGTGTAGGACGAAGACACGCAGAGAATTCACCCAACGAGGGGGAGGTTTCAAAGGTGGCTAGATTGACGAAGGTAGAGAAGTACAAAGGAGATCTAGCTTGGGGAATACGGACAGTATGGACGGGTTTATATAAGTACAGGGAAATGAAGGTGACTAATCAGATGGAATACCATGGAACATGGTAGAAGGAAGATGAGTAATTCGCAGTGTGAAGATGAGTCAGAATACTGCGGATGAGTAATGGTTACAAAAAGATGAGTAATGCGCAGCATCGATGAGTCAGGATGAGTCATGAGGGAAATGATGACTAAGGTAGATGGGTCGAGGGTATTATGTCATCATAGAAGAAAAGAAATGGCCTAAGCGTGGTTTGAACGCAGAGACTCTGTAGTCCGTAGTGAAAACAAGAAAGAAAAGAAGAAGGAAAACGATGAATCGTAACAAAGACAGCCTCATGATTACTTCTACACTAATACGGATGTCACGGTCAGCAAACGACAAGCTAATTCTACCATTATCTTTGTACTGACACTTGGCAGGCTGCATACCAGAGCTATGTGAAAGTATGGGTTGAACAATACATTGATGAATCCACTATTTTTTGCTTGGAAGCTGGGTAATTGGTGCCTCCATTTGTTGACTGAGCCAACTGACATCATATGAAGCAAATGAACCCCATTGTATGGGATCTACCCCGTAAGCAATGACATTGCAATCATTCACACTCGTTCTGAAATTCTGCTCTAGGGCTATGTCTGGAAACTGTACAACTGAGACAATCACTACTTGGGCCCAAACAATGTCGGCTTACATCAAGTCACTGGACTCCAACCACATGGTCACACTTGGTGGCGAGGGATGGTTCAATGATCCAGGAAACCCAGATTATTTCTACAGGTAATCATATATACTTGAAGTTTAATTCAATCTGTCGACAAGTTGGACTTTCAGTGGTTCACAAGGTATCGATTTCAATGCTAACATGGGCATAGACACTCTTGACTTTGGTACATTTCACATAGGTCATGCACAATCCCACTCGACAATTTCAAATTTTTCTAACGCATATCTATGTAGCTGTATCCGGTATGAGAGTTTATTTATTCTGTGATATTGGCTTACCTCCATGCTGTTGTTTTAGTTCACTTGGGGCGAAACTACTAGGTATGTCCTGAACGAGCATGAGTGGATAGGTTGTGTCCTAAACATCGACAGTCCCATTGCATGGGGAGCGGAATGGATCCAGAAT
>JBBPMR010001300.1:0-10587 GCA_038090415.1 Rossbeevera mucosa | reverse complement strand
TGCTGCCATCGAACTGTATTCTTTAATAAATCTTCGGTAGTAATTGGCCAGCTCAAGAAAACTTCTGACTCCTTTCACATTGACTGGGGGTTGCCACTCTGTAATGCCCTGGACCTTCTTTATGTCCATTGATATCCCTTGGGTTGATACAATCATCCCCAGCATCTCTACAGATGTTTGCTGAAAGAAGCACTTTGTTACAAACCTCGTTCTTTCACCTAGCTTTTAAGTGCCCTAGTTATCTTATCTTATCTAAGCGCGCGCCTATCTTATCTCACATCTTAGCGCTCGATCATATCTTATCGTGTCACGTGACTCAAGTCTAGACCAGTATGACATTATACCTCATGGTTAGTGCATGTTAAATGCATGGTAGCCTCATGTTGTAGTTCTAGACTCTCGTTCTCACAGTCGTGTGAACACTTAGTACATACATAGTAGTTTATCTCATGGTACGTCATCGCTTACTGAGCACCTGCCCTAAAGTATGCCTCATGGCTGCTGCATGTAAAGTAGTATATATACAATGCAAGTCCAGTCAGACTCCTTAGTCTGTTCTGGTTGATTTCCGACCTAAAGCAGAGTTCCTCCTTGTCTTAGTATTATTGGTGGTGACTGAGTGCCTTAACTGTATAGTTTTGGTCATTGCCAACATAAGAACAGACTCTTTCTTCACTACCTCACCCGTCACCGGTACACGTGACACAACCATCAAACATTATCGAGGCCCTCATCGCGCCGACCCCTCTTGTCATCTATTGCTGTGGTTATACTCGGATCCCAGAGTCAAGGGAGACCACTCACATCGAGTATAAAGAGATCCCTTGAGCAGGTTACCCTCGACGGAAAGCAACCGTCTCCCCACTGCTGCACATACGCTGGTCCGGCGTCGTTTCAGTTTGCATTGTCAGGGTAGATCACATTCAAGTGAACCCTTCTGACCGCCGAAAAATAAGGATCAATCCCTTGGCACAAAGTGGGTCAGTGCAGCGGAGTTGTCACTGTGCAAACAACAGAATCGCGATCTCTTCTGTAAGATTTGCAGCCTTACAGAGCTAAATCTGTGCCGTAGCCAGGCATTCCCGGTTCCTTGACTCCCTCCATTTTAGTATAGTTTTCTTCCCTCTAGGTACTTTGGTTGTTGGTCTCTTCGTGAGTATCACCCAAGGTAGATCGCAGCTGGTCTCTTTGTGAGCTATCACTCGGTCAAAATAGCTACCCACAACTTCGCCTGTCTCCTCTCGCCGATCGTAAAGATCGAAATAAAAAGGGAATCTATTACCCCAGATCTCCAATACCCTCCACTCGAAATTGAATACAATCCAAACGACGATCTTACGTGTTTGGAAATAAAAGACCAATCTCCTCGCTTCATCCCCAATCCCGCCTTTACCCAATATGTCGAACGCAGATATCGCCGCTCTGCTCGCCTTGCTGCAGCAGCAAATCGCAGATCAGAATGCAGTTATAAATGCGCTGAATGCAACAGTACAAGCATCAGAAAACAGGGTCGCCATTGCAGAAGCTGCCGCAACAGCAGCAGCAGCAAAACCTGCTCCACAGGTTAAAGTGGAGAAGAAAATCTCGGTGGTGCCCGATCCAGGGCAATATGATGGCACCTACTCTAGGTTCGAAGAGTGGTGGCTAAAAATGCAAGTGTTCATGGAAATGAACGAAGAAGCATACCCAACGGATAAAGAAAGGTGTATGGCAACATTATCTAGAATAGGGTCGAAAGACCAAGACAAGAATGGTGCGGGATCGTGGGCCCGCAACCAGATGAAACAATGTCGTACCAATGACAGCTACCCACACCCCGCCCTGCTAGAAAGGGGATTATGCAATCGTTTCCAAATAGGAAACAACAAAGATCTAGCACTAAGAAAGCTAATGGCCCTTAAGCAAGGCAACAATGAAAGGATGCAGGTCTATTTGACCAAATGGCTAACTGCATACGAGGAAGCAAACTGCGGCGATTATATGGGAACCGCATTATTAGAACAAAATACACGCCAAGACGTCATAAGGCAGGTATATCTAGACGATTCTTGACAAGCACTGGTAGCGGATTACATCACAGTGCTTCAAAGATATGGAGAAGCTCTAGAAGTGTTCGAATATCGCAAGGGCCCTCGAAAGAACCCCAACGCCATGAACATAGGAGCAGCCCAAGCGTGGGAAGAACCTTCGGACTTTGGAGGAGGGTCCAAGTCATTTGCAGCCACAGTTGCCTCCATTCAAGGGGCACGACAAGTGAATGCTATCGGATGCTACAATTGTGGCAAAGAAGGGCATCGTGCGAAGGAATGTAAGGCCGCATCAACTCAATGCAAAGAATGTGGGTTCTCGCGCGGAGGACACCGCAAGGAATGCTCTAAGTTCAAAAGTAAACAAGTACGCGCCGCTGAGTCAACAGCGAAACCAAACAACCCCTTTGTAAAAGCACCAGCAGTCAACTGGCAAAGTGCCATACAAGGGATGGATATTGAGGCTGCTAGAGCCTATTTCCGTGACATGGAAACGACTTCGGGAAAAGCCCAGTGAGGACCTTATCAGGTAAGGCACCCTCTTCTCCGAAGGACAATATTTCTTCTTCCTCTTCTTTTACTTTATGTACTCGACACCTAGATAGTGCTAGTACAACTTCCTTTTCTTTACCGCTTAGTAATAGCTTTTCTTCTCTTGATTCACATGTAATATTAGATAGTGATACCGATTCCTCCTTTTCTTTATGTCCGACATCTTGATGTGGTAGCCTACCAGATGTCGAAACCGAAACAGCGTCTCGTATTGAGCGTGGCCCTGGTAAAAGGGTACTTAATTCTGTTAAAAAAAGAAAAAAAACATTTCTCTTCAGAACCCGACTGATCGAAGAGTGCGCACACTCAAGCCACTCAGAGAAATAACCCTAAAAATCGATATAATACAAAAAGACAAAAACATCTCCGCGAACGCCCTACTGGATAGCGGTGCTAACGGCATATTTATTGATACGGAATGGGCAAAGAAAAACCGCATTCCTCTCACACCTCTTGAAAACGTGGTGCCTGTCTACAACGTGGACGGAACTATAAACTCCGCTGGAGGCATTGTGTACACATGTAATCTTATTATAGACTACAAGGGACATCGGGAAAAAGTCACAGCCGATGTAACCAATCTTGGCAGGAATCAGCTGATTCTTGGATATACATGGTTAAGGGATCACAATCCCTCTATCGATTGGACCTTAGGTCATGTACACATGGATCGCTGCCCCATGTCATGCAAAGTATTGAATAGTACATATTGTAATAGAATGGAAGAATACGAAAAAACCTACATAGCAAATACGTACACAGATCAGTTTACGATACCAGATCCTAGCTTTGAAGAAGCTTTCAAATTGGTACCAGAACACTACAGAGATTTTCTTGACGTCTTTTCGGAGAAAGTATCCGAACGCCTCCCTGAACGTAAAGCATGGGACCACGCGGTAGATTTGAAACCCGATTTCGTACCTAAAAAGGGTGGATTGATCCCGCTTGGACCCACTGAACAAGATGAAGTCAAAGCGTTCGTAAACGAACAATTGAAGAAGGGTTACATCAGACCTTCTAAATCTCCGCAGACATCTCCAGTGTTCTTTATTCCAAAGAAGGATGGAAAGAAGAGAATGGTTATGGACTATAGATATCTCAACGAAGGCACGGTGAAAAACAATTACCCCCTTCCATTGATCTCACAGATCATAGATAAGCTCAAAGGAGCTAAATTGTTTACAAAAATGGATCTTAGATGGGGATATAATAATGTTCGCATCAAAGAAGGCGACGAATGGAAAGGAGCCTTCGTCTGCCACCTAGGGTCATATGAACCAACTGTCATGTTCTTCGGAATGTGTAATAGTCCAGCGACGTTCCAGCAAATGATGAATGAAATCTTTGCTGAGGACGAAGATATAGTCATCATCTACATAGATGACTTATTGATATTCTCGAAACACAACGATGTACAGAAACATCTCGAAGCAGTACGAAGAGTACTTTGGAAACTTCGCGAAAATGATCTGTTTGTCAAACCATCGAAGTGCTTCTTCAAAGTCACAAAAGTAGACATGCTTGGAATGGATGTATCGGGAGAAGGAATCTCGATGAGCAAGAATAAACTTGATGGAATTGCATCATGGCCCGTCCCTCATAACGTAAAAGGAGTTCGAAGCTTCTTAGGACTAGCCAATTTCTATCGACGCTTTATTGAGAATTACTCCTTGATTGCCCGTCCCTTGCATGACTTAACAAAGAAAGATCAACCTTGGTGCTGGGGAAATGCACAACAAATAGCTTTTGATAGCCTCAAAGAGAAATTCACCACCACGCCGGTCTTGGCGTATCCGGATGACACGACCCCTTATCATGTTGAATGCGACGCTTCGGAATTTGCCACTGGTGCCGTATTGTCAACCCTTAAGGAAGATAAATGGCACCCCGTCGCATATATGTCTCATAGCATGTCAAAAGAGGAAAGGAATTATCCTATCGCAGACAAAGAAATGTTAGCGATTATCCGCTCCCTTGAACAATGGAGACACCATCTAGAAGGAGCTAGACATCAGTTTGAAGTTTGGACAGATCATAAAAACCTCATGTACTTTATGAAATCTCAAGATCTGAACAAGCGACAAGCTAGATGGGCTCAATATCTCTCTTATTTTGATTACGTACTTGTCAATAAACCAGGCACTGCAATTGGAAAAGCAGATGCCTTATCTAGAAGAGAAGATCATAGTATAGGAATAGAAAACGACAACAAAAACACCGTAATGATAGATAGTTCCAAAATTCGTAGTGTACAAGAAATTGAACTCTTTGATAGGATAAAAATAGAGCAAAAGAAACACACCGTCGCTGAAGGATCAGTATATAGTCAAGGATTATGGGAATATGATGGAAAGATATGGGTACCTAGAAACTTGCATTTAGAAGTAATGACGCAATTTCACGATCATCCACTCGCCGGACACAAAGGCCTGGATAAAACAAAAGAATTGATAACACGCTACTACAAGTGGCCCAGCATGAAAGCCGACATAGAAACATATTGTAAATCTTGTGATCGATGTGCACGCATGAAGCCATTGAATATAGCACCTGCAGGGAAACTGCAACCCTTACCAGTAGCATCTGGACCTTGGAAAGACGTCTCAGCTGACTTTGTCACGGGCTTTCTGGAATCACATGGATATGATAGTGTGCTTGTAGTGGTGGATCGCTTCTCTAAAGAAGTCGCCTTAATCCCCACTACTAAATCAGTCACTGCACAGAAAACCGTGCAATTGTACAAAGACTATGTATGGAAACATCATGGTTTGCCGGATTCTATTATATCTGATCGTGGTCCGCAATTCGCTGGACAAATGATGATCGATCTTTTAAAATTGTTGAAAATAGAAAAGAAAATGTCCACAGCCTATCACCCTCAAACGGATGGACAAACAGAGTGTATTAACAGAGAATTGAACCAATATCTCCGCTTGTTTGCCGCCGAAAAGCAATCTCAATGGGTAGAATGGCTTGCGCTTGCGCAATTTAACTTCAACAATATGAAATCGTCATCCACAGGGTTTACTTCCTTCCAGCTTACCAAGACATTTACTCCTCGCATGGGTATAGAACCTCGCATAGTGAAATCGCCTGCTGCAGAAGCATTCGCATCTGATATGAACTCAAATTTGGAGTCTGCCAAGGCAAATTTAGAGAAAACTCGTGCCAAAATGTCACTTCAGGCTGATAAATCTCAATCCAACGCTCCTGCTTATGCAATTGGCGATCTTGTTCTCTTGTCATCAGAACATCTGGCTATCTCTAATAGACCATCGAGGAAATTGACTGAAAAATGGATTGGACCCTATTAGGTCACAAACGTGTACATGAACTCTGTGGAATTATTATTCCCAAAGTCTATCACAGCTCGTAACATTGTGAATGTTTCACGCGTTAAACCATACATTGAACCTCTTGATGGACAACCTGTCATCCGTCCTGGTCCTATTTCTGTTGATGATGAAGGACACGAGGAATTTGAAATTGAATACATTGTGGATTCTCGCCCCATTGGTCGCAGTTTCCAATACTTGATACATTGGAAAGGTTATGATGAATCTGATCATACCTGGGAAGCAGCTTCCTCTATTGCTAAACATGGAAAAGATGCTATTGCCTTGTTTCACAAGAAAAATCCTAGTGCCCCTCATAGGCTTAATATGTCTCGTGCCTTGTTCCAGGGTGTTTTTAATACTCCTGTGATCAACTTTACCTCCAGTTCCACCGAATATTGAAGTTTGTACCTGGGCGATTGACTTCCGGGTCTTGTACCTTGCAGCTCTTCTTATTTGTGATCTGGAATCTCACTCCTAGTGGGGGGGTAATGTTACAAACCTCGTTCTTTCACCTAGCTTTTAAGCGCTCTCGTTATCTTATCTTATCTTATCTTATCTAAGCGCGCGTCTATCTTATCTCGCATCTTAGCGCTAGATCATATCTTATCGTGTCACATGACTCGAGTCTAGACCATTATAACATCATACCTCATGGCTAGCGCATGTTAAACGCATGGTGGCCTCATGTTGTAGTTCTAGACTCTCGTTCCCACAGTCATGTGAACACTTAGTACATATATAGTAGTTTATCTCACAGTGCATCATTGCTCACTAAGCACCTGCCCTAGAGTATGCCTCATGGCCACCGCATGTAATGTAGTATATATATAATGCCAGTCCAGCCAGACTCCTTAGTCTGTTCTGGTTGATTTCTGACCATCAATAGTCCCTTCCTTCAGTCTTGACTTTGTGGGTGACCTAGTGCATTTCCTGTATAGGATTTGTCGTTGCCAACACATTCGAACCATTAGTAATGTTCTTTGGGCAGTGCAATTCGCCCGCCACATTCCAGCAGATGATGAATGAGATCTTTGCCGATATGCCCGATGTAGTCATAGTATACATCGATGATCTTATGATCTTTACCAAAACTGGAGACGTAGAGGAACACAGAAAAATAGTTCGGGAAGTGCTGGCACGCCTACAAAAGCATGATTTATTTGTGAAGCCAGAAAAGTGCTTCTTCGAACAAACATCTGTGGAGATGTTGGGAATGATTGTATCACCCGAGGGGATATCGATGGACATGAAGAAAGTCCAGGGCGTAACAGAGTGGCAGCCCCCGGTCAATGTGAAAGGAGTCAGAAGTTTCTTAGGGCTGGCCAACTATTATAGGAGATTCATTAAAGAATATAGTTCAATGGCAGGACCACTGCATGAACTGACTAAAAGGGATCAACCTTGGACTTGGGGAAAAAGTCAACAGGACGCTTTCGACCAGATCAAAAGCACTTTCATTTCCGCCCCGGTACTGGCATACCCGGACGATGAATTCGAATATCGCGTGGAATGCAATGCATCAGACTTCGCTGTAGGCGGTGTATTATCCACTTTGAAAGAAGGAAAATGGCACCCAGTAGCATTCATGTCACACAAAATGACCGCTGAACAATGCAACTATCCCATTGCGGATAAGGAGATGCTAGCTGTTACGATTCTGTTACAAACCCTCTTTTGCAACCTAGCTTTAGCGCTGGTTTATCTTATCTAATCTTATCTAAGCGCGCATCTATCTTATCTTATCGATCAAGCGCCGGATCATATCTTATCATGTCACATGACTCAAGTCTAGACCACTATAATGTCATACCTCATGGCTAGCGCATGCTAAAGGCATGCTAGCCTCGTGTTGTAGTTCTAGACCACAGTTCCCACAGTCGTGTGAACACTTAGTCCTTTTATAGTAGATTATCTCACGGCACATCATCGTTCACTAAGCACCTGCCCTAATGTACGCCTCATGGCTGCCTCATGTAAAGTAGTATATATAATGCCAGACACCAGCCAGACTCCTCAGTCTGTTCTGGTTAATTTCCGACCATCAATAGTCCCTCGTCTCTAAGTCTTAGTATCTTGGTGGTGACCTAGTGCATTTCCTGTATAGGATTTGTCGTTGCCAACATAAGAACAGACTCTATTCTACTACCTCACCACTGCCCGCGACCGCCTTACCGTCGCAACACGTTCTTCACCTACCGACACTTCGACATCCGAGGCCTTCATTGCGCCGTACTTGTCTCATTACCTCTTATTGGTCTTGTCCACACTGCTTGGGTGTAAAACAACCATGCTTGGATAGCAGATCAGGAACCTTAACCTGCGCAGACCACAACTGCGGCTAAACTGTGTCTCATAGTAGCGCTATACATGTTCGCTTCGTGGGTTATTAGTCCTCATTCGAGAGGGAGCAGCCCACCATGTGGATAGTTGTGAAAGGATCGAATACCGAGCTTCTTCGATCTAAAATAAGACTCGCAGTCTTGCAGTACTAAAACTGTGCCGTAGCCAGGCAATTCTCCGGTTCCATTGACTCGTGCCAACAAGCGTTTCGGGACTCGTGGACCCGTATTGCATTTACAGATCGGCTTCTGGTTGAGTGTGACTCTTCGTGAGATCCCCCCAGAAAAGAAGGTTTAGTATTTGAGTTGCTGGTCTCTTCGTGAGTATCACCTCGTCGTCAAAATAGATTCCCACCTGTTCTCCGAAAACTACTGTTATTCAGTAGCTACCCACAACTTCGCCCGACTCATATCCCCTCTCGTAAAAATCGAACCATCTCCTACTCTGGAACTCTGTTATCCATCCATCATCTTCGAAGACCTAATTTATACCTTGATCCCTCCAGAAGGTCACCCAGACTATGATCCAAACGATCACCCATGCCCAGAAAACCAAATAGTAAATCCAATTACCCAAAATGTCGAACGCCGACATCGCCGCTCTGCTTGCATCGCTGCAGCAGCAGATCGCAGATCAAAATGTGGTCATAAATGCCCTGAATGCAACCGTGGTGGCATCAGAAAATCGAGTCGCGCTTGCAGAGGCAGCAGCAACAAACGCAGCAGCAAAACCAGCTCCTCAGGTTAAAGTGGAGAAAAAGATTTCCGTAGTTCCCGATCCAGGAAGTTACGACAGATCTTATGCCAAATTTGAGGAATGGTGGCTAAAAATGCAGATGTTCATGGAGATGAATGAGGAAGCATATCCCTCAGATAAAGAAAGGTGTATGGCCACCTTATCTAGAATTGGAGCAAAAGAAGACAAGAATGGTGCGGGAACCTGGGCCCATAATCAATTAAAAAAATGCAGAGACACCCAGCTTTATCCCAGCCCCAGACTATTAGAAAGGGGCTTACGAAACAGGTTCCAAATTGGGAACCACAAGGACTTATCATTGAGAAAGCTAATGGCCCTTAAGCAAGGCCCTACAGAAAGGATGCAGGTATTCATCACAAAATGGTTAACTTTTTATGAGGAAGCCAATTGTGGCGATTACATGGGCACTGCATTATCGGAACAAAATGCCTGCCAAGACATCATACAGCAAATCTTCGTGGCTGACGAACGATGCGCAACAGTGGCCGATTATGTCACGATACTCCAAAAGCATGGGGAAGCATTAGAAGCTTTCGAGTATAGGAAGGGACCCCGAAAGGACCCGAATGCTATGGAAATTGGAGCCGCACAAGCGTGGGAAGAACCCTCAGACTTTGGAGGGGGATCCAAGTCGTTCGCCGCCGCAGTCGCCTCTACTCAAGGGGCACATCAAGTCAACACCATTGGATGCTACAATTGTGGCAAAGAAGGACATCAGGCACGTGAATGTAAAGCAGCTTCGACACGCTGCCAAGAATGCGGATTCTCGCATGGAGGACACTGCAAAGAGTGCTCCCGATTCAAAGGGAAACAAGTCCGCGCCGCAGAGAAAACTGCGCAACAAACAAACCCCTTTAAGGCGCCAGCAGTCAACTGGCAAAGTGCCATTCAGGGGATGGACATCGAGGCTGCTAGAGCCTATTTCCGTGACATGGAAATGACATCGGAAAAAGCCTAAAGAGGACCATATCGGGTAATGGTACCTCTCCCCAGATGGACGATATTTCTTTTACTTCTATTTCTTTATGTACTCAACGCCTAAATAGTGCTAGTACAAATTCAATTTCTTTACCTTGTTCCAATTCTTTTAGTCTACTTGATTCTTACGTACCTATAAATAGTGATACCGATTCCTCTTTCTCTTTATCTCTGACATCTCGATGTGGTAGCCTACCAGATGTCAAAACCGAAACAGCGTCTCGTATTGAGCATGGCCCCAGTAATAGGATACTTAATTCTGTTATAAAAGAAAAAAATATTTCCTTTCAGAACCCGACTGATCGCAGAGTGCGTACACTTAAGCCACTCAGGGAAATAAACCCTAAAATTGATATAATACAAAAAGACAAAAACATTTCGACAAGCGCTCTACTGGATAGTGGCGCTAATGGAATATTTATCAATACGGAATGGGCAAAGAAAAACCGCATTCCTCTTACCCCTCTTGACAATGTGGTGCCTGTCTACAACGTGGACGGAACTATAAACTCCGCTGGAGGCATTGCATACACATGCAAACTCATTATAGACTATCAGGGACATCGTGAAAAAGTTATTGCCGATGTTACCAATCT
>JBBPMR010001299.1:0-10598 GCA_038090415.1 Rossbeevera mucosa | reverse complement strand
CTTTTACATTATGAGGTACTGGCCACATAGCAATTCCATCGAGTTTGTTTTTAGACATCAAGATTCCTTCTGCGGATACATCCATTCCTAACATGTCTACTTTGGTTACTTCAAAGAAGCATTTTGACAGTTTCACGAATAAATCATTTTCACGAAGCCTCTGAAGTACTCTCCATACTGTTTCGTGATGTTTCTTAATATCCATGTGCTTCGAGAAGATTAATAAGTCGTCAATATAAATAATGACAATATCGTCCATGTCCGCAAAGATTTCATTCATCATTTGCTGAAACGTGGCGGGACTATTACACATGCCAAAGAACATTACAGTTGGTTCAAAGGCCCCTAAATGGCAGACGAAGGCTCCTTTCCATTCATCGCCTTCTTTGATGCGTACATTATTGTAACCCCATCGAAGATCCATTTTTGTAAAGAGCTTAGCTCCTTTTAGTTTATCTATGATTTGCGAGATCAACGGAAGGGGGTAGTTATTTTTAACCGTGCCTTCATTGAGGTATCTATAATCCATAACCATACGCTTTTTCCCATCCTTCTTTGGTATAAAGAATACTGGAGATGTTTGCGGAGATTTAGAGGGTCTGATGTAACCCTTTTTCAATTGCTCATTCATGAACGACTTGACTTCATCCTGTTCTGCGGGTCCAAGTGGAATTAACCTTCCCTTTTTTGGTACAAAGTCCGGTTTTAGGTCTACCACATGGTCCCATGTTTTCCGTTCAGAGAGGCATTCAGATACTTTCTCTGAAAAGACATCAAGGTAATCTCTATAACATTCTGGGACAAGCTTAAACGCGTCCTCAGATTTTGGATTGGGTAATGTAAACTGGTCTGTGTACGTATTTGCTATATACTGTTTCTCGTGTTCTTCCATCCTATTACAATATGTAGCATTCAATACTTTGCATGACATAGGACAATGATCCATCTGTACATGCCCTGTGGTCCAATTAATAGAGGGATTGTGGTCCCTTAACCATGTGTATCCGACAATCATCTGATTCCGGCCAAGATTGATAATATCTGTGGTTATCTTTTCACGGTGTCCCTTGTATTCTATAATAAGATTACATGTGTATGCTATGCCTCCAGCGGAGTTGATGGTGCCGTCCACATTGTACACAGGTACGACATTCTCCAAAGGGGTAAGAGGAATGCAACTTTTCTTAGCCCATTCCGTGTCAATAAATATTCTGTTTGCACCGCTATCCAGTAGGGCATTTGCTGAGATATTTTTGTCTTTTTGTATTATGTTGATTTTTAGGACGATTTCCCTAAGTGGCCTCAGTGTGCGCACTTTCCTGTCAATCGGGTTTTGAAGGGAAATATTTTTTTTCATTTTTATAAGCAGAATTAAGCGTCACTTTCCGGTGACTGCGCTCTTTCGAGATCGCTGCTTCGGTTATGTCATCTGGTAGGCTACCACATCGAGATGACGGAGATAAAGAGAAAGAACTATCGGTATCACTATCTATAATTACATCAGAATCGAGAGAACTAAAGCTATTTTTACAAGGTAAAGAAAAAGAATTTGTACTAGCACTATCTAGGTGTCGAGTATGTAAAGGAACAGAAGTAAAAGAAATATTGTCCTTCATGGATGAGGGGGCCTTACCCGATAAGGTCCTCACTCTGCTTTTCCTGAAGTTGCTTCCATGTCACGGAAGTATGCCCTTGCAGCGTCAATATCCATCCCCTGAATTGCAGATTGCCAGTTGACTGCTGGCTGCTTAAAGGGGTTGTTTGTTGACATGGTTGTCTCCATGGCGCGTGTTTTCTTTCCAAATTTAGAGCACTGTTTTCGGTGACCTCTGTGCAAGAAGCCACATTCTTGACATCTTGTGGATGCTGCTTTGCAGTCACATGCTCTGTGACTGTCTTTGCTGCAATTGAAGCAGCCAATAGCATTGATTTGAGATGTATTATTAACCAATGTCTCTTTCCTTTCCCCTCCTCCATATGCTGAAGGTTGCTAATGAACAGCATTAATATTCATGGCGTTGGGGTCCCACCGATGGGAGTTGCTTTGATTGAAGTGAGTCTCGAAGGACTCAATCGCGTTGGTGTACTTTTGGATGGTGCCAATGTAGTCACCCAAAGTCGCAGGTCTTTCGTTCTGCATGAACATGTGTCATATGATGTCCTGCTGGACCCCTTGTTCGAGAAGTGTGATTCCCATACAATGGTTAGCACTATACGATCAGGCTGGATGTGACCCTACTGTCAGAAAGACTTGTGTCCTCTCATTTTTACCCTGCTTCTTGTTGAGCAGGCGTCTTGTGGCTATGTCTTTTTCATTTCCTATTCGGAAAAGATCGGATAGAGTTTTCTCGAGCATGAGGCTCGTAGGAAATGCGGCCGAAGAAAGTCGGTACTTTTTTATTTTGTTTCTGGCCCAAGCGCCAGCTCCATTCTTGTCCTTGTCCCTGGACTTGACTTCTATTCTTGATAGAACTGCAAGTGTCCAATTTTTTGTAGATGTGAAGAGTTCCTTATTGGCCTCTTGGCAGACCAGCATCTTCGTCCACCATTCATTGAACTTTTGATAAGATCCATTATACATCCCTGGATCTGGGATGATCTCAGCTCTTTTTCCTTTGTAACTGGAGGGAACATCGGAGGGGGGGGGGGGGTTAGATCCAATTGGTCGTGGGCCTCCTGGGCACAGACCTCTGCTGCGGCTGCCCTTTCTTCTGCCAGGGCTAGGCTCCTTTGCATTTGTAACAGCAGTTGCTGCATGCTGTTCAATTGGCGCTCTAGGGCGCTCAATCTCGAACCCGAGGCTCGGATGGTCGGGGTCGGGAAGGGACTTTGAGACGGTATGGGATCCATCGAGTATCTGGACATCTTTGTCTTTTACTAGGAAGGTGACCTGGCTTTCATAAGGTCCTTGGAAGTGGTCTGCAAGGTAAGGGGGGTTTTCGGGGTCAAGAGTGAATCTAAGGAATTCCTGTTGTAACCAAAAAGGCCACTCTCCTTCAAATTCAATTGGGATATCTGCAGCTAGATCGTTTGAATCGTAATCGTCTTCTATAAGAGGAAGACACGGAACTGGGAATATAGGTCGGACTGCTGAATAGCAGTGATCGAAAAGTCTTTGGTAATCTATTTTTACTGGGTGATACTCACGTAGAGACCAGCTACCAGCTACTATACCTTGTTGACAAGGGGGATCTCACAAAGAGTCACATGTGACCTGTCCTATCGTTCTGTAAAAGCAATACCAGGGTACATGAGCCCCGGACATGTGCTGAAGGCAATTGTTGGAGGAACCAGATTTGCCTGGCTATGGCACAGTTTTAGCACTGCAAGGCTGCAAGTCTTATTTAATATCGAAGAAGCTTGTGATTCGATACTTTCACAACTATCCATGCGGTGGGCTGCTCCCTCTCGAATGAGGACTACTAACCCACAAAGCGAACATGTATAGCACTACTATGTGACACAGTTTAGCCTCAGTTGTGGTCTAAGCAGGTTAAGGTTCCTGATCCGCTATCCAAGCATGGTTGTTTTACACCCAAGCGGTGTGGACAAGACCAATATGATGAAAGAGCAAGAGTACGGTGCAATTAAGGCCTCGAATGTCGAAGTTGTCGGTGTTGCAATGGTAATGCGGTTGCGGGTGGTGGTGAGGTAGTAGAAAAGAGTCTGTTCTTATGTTGGCAATGCCAAAACCTATACAGGCAATGGACTAAGTCACCACACAATCACAAGAACTCAAGGAGGAAACTGTTTATGGCGGGAATCAACCAGAACAGACTAAGGAGTCTGGCTGGTACTGGCATTGTATATATACTACAAAACATGTGTCTACCATGAGGCCGGTTTAGGGCCGGTGCTTACTGATGCTATGACGTATCGTGGGATAAACTACTATATCTATACTAATAACTCACATGCTCGTGAGAACAGTGGTCTAGAACTATACAATGAGGCTACCATGCCTTAAACATGTGCTAGCCATGAGGTCTAACATCATAATGGTCTGGACCCAAGTCACGTGATGCGATAAGACAAGATCGGGCGCTTGATCGATAAGATAAGATTGGCGCGCGCTTAGATAAGATAAGATAAGATAAAACAAGCGCTTGAAGCTAGGTTTGCAATCAAGGATTGTAACACCCTGAGGGGGTCTTGTGGGTACAGCTTTAGAGGCTGCAACTCATTTCTTGCAAGATTGGGCATGGTTAGTATGAGATCTCTTCTCATTAAAGAAAGCAGGTTCTTCCATTCAAAGCACCTGGTAAAGGGGCCCTAAATTGTTGGCAATGACCAAAACTATACAGTTAAGGCACTAGGTTACCACCAATAGTACTAAGACAAGGGAGGGACTCTGCTTTAGGTCAGAAATCAACCAGAACAGACTGAGGTGTCTGGCTGGTACTAGCATTGTTATATACTACTATACATGTGGCAGCCATGAGGCATACTTTAGGGCAGGTGCTCAGTCAGCAATGACATACCATGAGATAAACTACTATATATGTACTAAGTGTTCACACGACTGTGGGAATGAGGATCTAGAACTACAACATGAGGCTACCATGCCTTTAGCATGCACTAGCCATGAGGTATGACATCATAGTGGTCCAGACTTGAGTCATGTGACACGATAAGATAAGATCGAGCGCTTAGATGCGAGATAAGATAGACGCGCGCTAAGATAAGATAAGATAAGATAAGATAAAACAAGCGCTTGAAGCTAGGTTAAAGAACAAGGTTTGTAACATTACCCCCCTACTAGAAGTGAGATTCCAGATCACAAATAAGAATAATTGCAAGGAACGAGACCCAGAAGTCAATCGACCAGGAACAGAATTCAATATTTGGTGGAACCAGAGGTAAAGTTAATCACAGGGGTATTAAACACACCCTGGAACAAGGCACGAGACATATTAAGATGCCAAGGTGCACTAGGGTTTTTCTTGTGAAACAAGGCAATAGCATCTTTTCCATTTTTAGCAATAGAGGAAGCAGCTTCCCAGGTACGATCAGATTCATCGTAACCTTTCCGATGAATCAAATACTGGAAACTGCGACCAATAGAGCGAGAATCCACTATGTATTCAATTTCAAATTCTTCATGACCTTCATCGTCAACGGAGATAGGACCAGGTTTTATGACCGGTTGTCCATCAAGAGGTTTAATATACAATTTAACACATGAGACATTCACAATGTTACGAGCACCAATAGACTTTGGGAATAATTCCACAGAGTTGGTATACACGTTGGTGACCTGATAAGGTCCAATCCACTTCTCGGTCAACTTTCGAGAGGGTCAATCTGCAATAGCCAAGTGTTCTGATGACAATAGAACAAAATCACCGATTTTGTAATCAGGTGTCTGTGATCGAGAGTTATCAGCCTGAAGTGACATTTTGGCACGAGTTTTCTCAAGATTAGATCAAGCAGTTTCCATATTGGCCTTCATATCATTCATGAATGCTTCTGCAGCAGGTGATTTCACTATTTTAGGTTCTATACCCATATGAGGAGTAAACATCTTTGTAAGCTGAAAGGGAGTAAATCCCATAGATGACGATTTCATATTGTTGAAATTAAATTCCACTAAGGCAAGCCATTCAACCCATTGAGATCGCTTTTCCGTGGCAAACAGGTGGAGATATTGGTTCAATTCTCTATTGACATGCTCTGTTTGTCCATTGGTCTGAGGGTGATAGGCTATAGACATTTTCTTTTCTATTTTCAACAATTTAAGAAGATCTATCATCATTTGTCCAGCAAATTGCAGACCACGATCTGATACAATAGAATCCAGCAAACCATGATGTTTCCATACATAGTTTTTGTACAATTGTGCAGTTTTCTGTGTGGTAATGGATTTAGTAGTGGGGATGAGAGCTACTTCTTTAGAGAAGCGATCCACCACAACAAGCACACTATCATATCCATGTGATTCCGGGAAGCCGTAACAAAGTCAGCTGAAACATCTTTTCAAGGTCCAGATGCTACTGGTAAGGGTTGCAGTTTTTCTGCAGGTGCTATATTCGAAGGCTTCATATGAGCACATCGATCACAAGATTTGCAATAGGTTTCTATATCAGCTTTTATGCCAGGCCACTTGTAGTAGCAAGCTATCAATTCTTTGGTTTTATCCAGGCCTTTATGTTTGGCGAGTGGATGATCATGAAATTGCATCATTACTTCTAAACACAAATTCCTAGGTACCCATATCTTTTCATCATATTCCCATAATCCATTCTTGTATACAGATCCTTCTGCTACAGTAATGTTTTTGTGTTCTATTTTTATTCTATCAAAGAGTTCTATTTCTTGTACACTGCGTATCTTTGAACTATCTATCATAACAGTATTTTTGTTATTGTTTTCTATTTCTATACTATGATCTTCTCTTCTAGATAAGGCATCTGCTTTTTCCATTGCAGTACCTGGTTTATTTACGAGTAGATAATCAAATCGAGATAAATATTGAGCCCATCAAGCTTATCGCTTGTTCAGATCTTGAGATTTCATAAAGTACATAAGGTTTTTATGATCTGTCCAAACTTTAAACTGATGCCTAGCTCCTTCTAGATGGTGTCTCCATTGTTCAAGAGAATGAATGATCGCTAACATTTCTTTGTCTGCAATCGGGTAATTTCGCTCTTCTTTAGTCATACTGTGAGACATATATGCGACAGGGTGCCATTTGTCTTCCTTAAGGGTTAACAATACTGCACCAGTGGCGAATTCTGAGGCATTGCATTCGACACGATAAGGGGTCGTGTCATCCAGATACACCAAGACAGGTGCAGTTGTGAACTTCTCTTTTAAATTATTGAAAGCTATTTGTTGTGCATTTCTCCAGTACCAGGGTTGATCTTTCTTTGTTAAGTCATGCAAGGGATGGGCAATCAGAGAGTAATTCTCAATGAAACATCAATAGAAGTTAGCAAGTCCCAAGAAGCTTCGAACTCCTTTTACATTATGAGGGACTGGCCAAGATGCAATTCCATCAAGTTTATTCTTGCTCATTGAGATTCCATTTCCCGATACATCCATTCCAAGCATGTCTACTTTTGTAACTTCGAAGAAGCACTTTGATGGTTTTACAAACAGATTGTTCTCACAAAGCTTTCGAAGTACTCTTTATACGGCTTTGCGATGTTTCTGTACATCATTGTGTCTCGAAAATATTAATAAGTCATCAATATATACAATCACTATGTCTTCATCTTTGGCAAAGATCTCGTTCATCATTTGCTGGAATGTAGCAGGGCTATTACACATGCCAAAGAACATTACTGTGGGTTCAAAGGCTCCTAAGTGGCAGACAAAGGCTCCTTTCCATTCATCACCTTCTTTGATATGGACATTATTGTATTCCCATTGAAGATCCATTTTGGTAAACAATTTAGCTCCTTTGAGCTTATCTATGATTTGCGAGATTAATGGAAGGGGATAATTGTTTTTAATCGTGCCTTTGTTAAGATATTTATAATCAATAACCATATGTTTCTTTCCATCCTTTTTAGGTATAAAGAATACTGGCAATGTCTGAGGAGATTTAGAAGGTCTAATGTAACCCTTCTTCAATTGTTCATTTATGAACGCCTTGACTTCATCCTGTTCAGCGGGTCCTAGCGGAATCAATCTACCCTTTTTAGGTACAAAATTGGGTTTCAGATCTACCACATGGTCCCAAGCTTTGCATTCAGGGAGGCGTTCAGAAACTTTCTCCGAAAAGACATCTAGATAATCTCTATAATGTTCAGGTACCAACTTGAAGGCATTTTCTGAACTAGGATCAGGAATCGTAAACTGATTGGTATATGTATTGGCTATGTATGATTTCTCATATTCTTCCATCCTATTGCAATAAGTGGTGTTTAACACCTTGCATGACATAGGACATCTGTCCATGTGTACATGACCTAAGGTCCAATCAATAGAGGGATTATGGTCCCTTAACCATGTGTATCCAAGAATCATCTGATTCCGGCCAAGGTTGGTAACATCCGCGGTAACTTTTTCATGATGTTCCTGATAGTCTATAATAAGTTTACACGTGTACACAATGCCTCCAGCGGAGTTGATAGTTCTGTTCACGTTGTAGACAGGCATCATGTTTTCAAGAGGGGTGAGAGGAATGCAGCTTTTCTTGGCCTATTCCATGTCAATAAAGATACCATTAGCACCGCTATCCAGTAGTGTGCTAGCTGAAATGTTTTTGTCTTTTTGTATTATATTGATTTTTAAGGTTATTTCCCTGAGTGGCTTGAGAATGCGCACTCTTCTATCAGTCAGGTTCTGAAAGGAAATATTTTTTCTTTTTTAACAGAATTAAGTACCCTATTACCAGGGCCATGCTCAATATGAGATGCTATATCGGTTTTGTCATCTGGTAGGCTACCACATCGAGATGACGGAGAAAATGAAAAAGAACTATCAGTATCACTATCTAATATTACATGAGATTCAAGGAGATCAAAACTATTCAAACAAGGTAAAGAAACAGAGTTTGTACTAGCACTATCTAGGTGTCGAGTATGTAAAGAAACTGAAGAAGAAGAAGAAAAAGAATTATCATCCTTCGAAAGTGAGGGGGCCTTACCCGATAAGGGCCTCACTGGGCTTTTCCCGAAGTCATTTCCATGTCACGGAAATATGCCCTGGCAGCATCAATGTCCATCCCCTGAATAGCACTTTGCCAGTTGACAGCTGGCTGCTTGAAGGGGTTGTTGTTTGATTTCGCAGGTGTCTCTGTGGCGCAGACCTTTTTCCCAAATTGGAAGCATTGTTTGCGGTGTCCTCCATGTGAGAACCCACATTCTTGGCACCTAGTAGATGCAGCCTTGTATTCCTTTGCACGATGGCCATCTTTGCCACAATTGTAGCACCCGATGGCATTGACTTGGTGAGCCCCTTGAGTTGAGGCAACTGCTGCTGTGAATGACTTAGAACCTCCACTGAAGTCTGAAGGTTCTTCCCATGTCTGATGGACTTGGCTAATGTCCATTGCATTGGGGTCTTTTTGAGGTCCCTTTCTGTATTCAAAGGACTCTATCGCTTCTCCATAATGTTGCAAGATTATGATGTAATCCCACACCATGGCACACCTTTGATCATCTATGTATATTTGTTGTATGATATTTTGTCTGGCGTTTTGTTCTAGGAGTGCTGTGCCCATGTAGTCGCCACAGCTTGCTTCGTCATATGCAGTTATCCATTTAGTAAGGAATACCTGCATTCGTTCATTGGGTCCTTGCTTAAGGGACATGAGCTTTCTCAATGCTAAATCTTTATTGTTTCCAATCTGGAAACAATTGCACAGGCCCCTTTCCAGTCTAGCAGGGGTTGGATAAGTGACACTGTCTCAGCATTGTTTTAATTGGTTCTGAGCCCATGTGCCAGCACCATTCTTATCTTCCTTTACTCCTATTCTGGATAAGGTGGCCATGCACCTTTCCTTATCAGTAGAGTATGCCTTGGCATTCATTTCCATGAATACCTGCATTTTTAACCACCATTCTTTGAATTTGAAGTATGATCCATCATAGCTTCCTGGATCGGGGACAATGGATATCTTTTTCTCCACTTTAACTTGTGGACGAGGATTTGCTGCAGCTGCTTTAGCGGTGGCCACTCTTGCTTCGGCGATGTGCACCGAATCGTTTGCCCTTTGCAAAGCTTCCTGCATAGTGGCAAACTGCTGCTGCAGCAATGCGATTTGATCATCGTATGTCAACATGTTTCGAGAATGCGGGGTTTGATATAATTCTAGGGGATTTTCTTTCTATTTCTGGGTCAGGATGATCATTCGAATCGTAATCTGGGTGACCCTCAGGTAGGATTGGCGGATACTGTAGTTCAGGAGTGACTGACTCTTCTTTAATGGGAGTGGGAGACACAATATGAGCAAAGTTTACTGTGTAACAGTAATTGGCAGAAAATGCTAAAGAAGCTATTTTGATGATGAGGTGAATCTCATGAAGAGTTCAACTACTTGAATACTAAACCTTATTTTCTAGGGGGATCTCATGAAGAGTCCTTCTCAACTAGAAGTTAACCTGTAAAACAAACTTGGGTCCACGAGTCCCAAAATGAGGTTGGCATGAGTCGAAGGAACTGGGGGTCTGCCTGGCTACGGCTCTCGAGTTAGCTCGATGAGGCTGCAAGTCTTATTTTAATTTGAAGAAGCTTGTAATTCGAATCTTTCAAACCAGGCACACAGTGGGCTGCTCCCTCTCGAATGAGGACTAATGATCCACAAAGCGAACGTACAAGGTTCTACTTTGAAACACAGTTGAGATTGGAGTTGTGTTCTCCACCCGATTAATGTCTCAGGGTCGGCTATGCAAGCATGCTTGTTTTACACCCAAATGGTGGGACAAGACCAATAGAACTAGAACAAGAGTATGGCGCAATTAAGGCCTCAAGTGTCGGAGTGTTGGTAGTTGATAAACGTGTTGCGACAGTAAGGCAGTTGCGGGCAGTGGTAAGGTAGTGTTGAAGAGTCTGTTCTTATGTTGGCAACGACCAAAACTATACAGTTAAGGCACTAGGTTACCACCAATAGTACTAAGACAAGGGAGGGACTCTGCTTTAGGTCGGAA
>JBBPMR010001298.1:0-10599 GCA_038090415.1 Rossbeevera mucosa | reverse complement strand
GAGGAGGAGGAGGAGGAGGAGGAAGACTGGGAAGAAGGGTCTGTGCCCGCGAGGTCCTCGGGGGCTAGGATGCGCTTGAAGGAATCCGTCTTGAACGACGTCGATAACTGGCGCTGCCTGGCGATGATCTCGGCTTCAGTGGATAGATCGCCGGCGGATGGCTGAGAATGATCGGACCAGCGAGGGACGGGTGGGAGGGGTGGGCGAACACTAGAAGACTGGGGTGCACGACCACGAACGCGAGTGAGATCGTGCCAGTTGATGTCTTCCATCGAACCTCTGAAGGCACCTTCGCGACGCAACGGCTTGGCGCGCCTGAAGTCGATGATGATGTCACCGGCTTCAT
The DNA here is from genome assembly GCA_038090415.1 of Rossbeevera mucosa. Lineage (NCBI taxonomy): Eukaryota > Fungi > Basidiomycota > Agaricomycetes > Boletales > Boletaceae > Rossbeevera > Rossbeevera mucosa. The sequence goes on along the minus strand of JBBPMR010001298.1, from coordinate 10,253 downwards.
CGCGGATGACTGACTGGTGGTTTGGACTGTGGGGAGGGTGGATGGTGATGGTTCGCGGACCACCGGGGAAAGAGACGAGGGCGGTCCTGGAAGGGGCGGCGCGTGCGACGGGGTCGGTAGGAGATGGGGCGGGTGCGGGGCAGGGGGGCGGCATAAGAGCGAGCGTGCTAGATTTGGAATCCTCCATTGCAGCGAGGACCTTTGCATTGTCCTTCTGTTGCTGTTGCACCAACAAGGTGCATGCATCCGCACGGGCGACGAGCTCCGCAGTATCCTCTTTGATAAGCATGGCCTGATTCGCAAAGCTAGCAAGCTGAGCCTCGCACTTGGTGACCTTGTCTCGCATGGAACCAAGTTCAAGGAGTAATTGGCTATATCATGGAGATCGGTCAACTGATGATGGAGTACGAAGAAGACAAACTTACGCTACAAGTTCGACGTTGAAACATGCGCGTTCATCCGGGATGCGCCTGTGATTGAGTTGAATTATCGCGGAATCGACTTCTTTCTTGGCAGCGTTCAGGTCGGCGATCTGGCCGTTCTGCATGCCATCTCTGATATTCTTGAAGAGTAAGATCGCAGCCACGTCGGTGATTTGGTCCGCGGTTGCCATGATTTGATGCTAGATGGGAGTGATGATGATAGTGGAATGATAGAATGAGAGGGGTTCCGTGTACGGAACGGAGGCCATCCTTATAACTTGTGGACCCACAACGCTTTGGTCCACAGCTACACTGTCGGGCACAAGGCCGTGGTCGTGGTGGAGGTGCGTGCTGGGTCAAAGCGGCAACTGCCGACCTTGCTTTGACCTTGTCCAAGCGCTGTCGTTGTTGTTTTTTTGACAGAATTTATTGTTCTAGAACGCACCGCCATCATTCTATCCACAGCAGGCGCCTAAGAAACATGGTGAACCGTGGAGTCGGGAACCATCATAGCGACAAGATCGGACTCTGGCCAAGCACGAAGAGAGTATCTTTGTAATACTCGCTGCTTCTTGTGCGGTGAATATCAGGTTCAGATTCGACGAAAGCCACGTACTCGAACGTATGAAACTTTGTCACAAAGAAAGAAATGTATGGCAGAGTTAGAGTCCTAAGTCTTGAATGCGAAGAACGCTCGAAACGGTCTCTCGTTATAAACTCGACGAACTGTTCTTTGTGGCGTACTAGCCCCATTGTGATGAGTAAACGGAAAGCATGGACTCTGCTGTCGGCAACACGATGCGGACCATATGTCAAAAAGTCCACCGCGTATAAAACGCGAGGACTCTTTGCTTTGTTTTGCACAGCGAGGTGGCAAACTTCGTGTCGCCTGACGTCAGGGTCGAGAGAACACCAGGGGCTACCAAATTTACGCGACGGCACCTCATTAGCGGTCGTTCGTGTATCCGAGCGATCCCACTGCGACCCTGTTCCAACATGCTCGGCGCATCCTTGCCCATTTTCGCTTTCAAACCCCGGAAGAATCGAGATCGCAGGCACAGCGCTAATGTCACGATGCAAACAATGGAAGTGGAGAACATTGGGAAGTTGGCACTTGCTTTGTTTGTGTACGTCACGCAATGTGAACATACCTGCGGCACCTTCCGCCTGGAGCACCGTCATCGTCCCGTCTTTGTTCCTCGAAGCATCGTGTCCGGTGATGACGTGACAAAACGACGAGATCGGATGACTGTGATCATAACTGTATCTTACCTCCAAAGCGTCTGTCAATGGTGTGCCGGTATTTTCCAGTTACGAGGGACTCAGAGGGAGAATATAAGTTGATTCGGATCCCAGTTTTGTTCCTCGTTTACACGATCCTAGTCAACTTTTCAGAGTGATAGGGTCAGCGCATACAGTTATCGAGCACAAAATGCTACCGACCATGTAGCAGTGGCTGTACAAGTTGGCTTTCATGATTCGGTGCAGATGCGGCTGAGACATGACTAATTTGAGTTTACATGTCATGACATGTGACATTTTTCGAGCAAATGTTACAGTATTACTAGTGTTGCCTCAGACTGAAAACCTTGCTGGTGAACAACAAAGATTAGAAGGTTTGCATGAAAGGATATTCCCTGGGTTACATATGAAAGCTGTGAAACATATAACTAGTAAGAAGGTGCTATTTGGCTATGTCTATAATCTCCAGATGGATAGGAAATCTATGTACACCTTGCCAGCAAGGTAATATAATCACATTTGACATAACTCCTTTACTGAGCTATAGGGCATTGAATAAAATGAACTGCTATGTTGATGAGATTTCTAGTCTCATGCTTGGCTTGAACAGATTTATAGTCTTATGTTTTATCAGCTAAGCCAACCTTTCCTGTCTCTATATAGTCACATTTTACTAGAGTACATGGAATTGGATAAAAATGAGCTGCTGTGTTGATGAGATTTCTAGTCTTATGTTTCATCAGCTGAGCCAATCTTTCCTGTCTCTATATAATCATATTTCACAAACTCCTTTACTAGACTACATGACATTGAATAAAATGAACTGCTGTGCTGATGAAATTTATAGTCCTATGTGTTGGAATATCCTGATGACGTGCTTATGGACTCATCCCTTATCTCCTTATCTACGGCATGTATTAATAGATAGATAAGGAAATAGTATATATGGCCTGAGTGATCGACAGGTATCCCTGTCGATTATCACTCAGTCCAGGTCCACAGGCGCATTTGCTATCAGTCGTTCCGCCTTCTACCCTATTCTACAACACTATGTTTCCTCAGCCACCAAGCTTTCCTGTTTCTACATAATAACAATAACATGTAACATAACTCTCTTATTAGACAATATTTAGCATTGAAAAAAATGAACTGCTGTATTGATAAGAGTTTGTTGAAAGCAGTGGGAGCCATAATAGGCAATCCCCTGGACAAGTGCTACTGAGGAATAAGCCTAAAGGGATAAGGACACTTACCTTCCTATTGGTAGTAGCTTATATATATGGGTGATGGAGGAATGAGAGCAAGCTTCATCTGTATTGTTTGTACTGGGATCAGTCTTTTATATACACTGATAGATCTATATAAATATATACATATATGCTACATGTGAAGGCAACCTTTGACAATAGTCTAGGTGCTGCACTCGAACTCAACTAAGAAGAAAGATTGTTGGCAAAGGGAATCCAACGAGAACAAGACTGGCTTGTTCCATTGCTGCATTCAAGTATATATACTACAATACATGTGGTGTCCATGAGGACGAAGGCTATACTACATGCTACTACAATGAGGCAAGGCTATGCTTTACCATGGTACAAAGGTGAGGCAAGGCTATGCGGAATGGAAGGGAAGCATGCCTTGCTGTAAACAGGTGTTAGTCTAGACTGTGATGTCATAGTGACATCATATTACGTAATGCAGTGTGATAAGATAAGATAAGAAGCTAAGGACTGAGCGCTTTTGGGCGCTCTTGGACTTCAAAGAAACGAAAGAAAAGAAATAGGCGTGTATGGCGCTAAAGTAAAAAAAGATAGAGTGACGACTAGCGTTTGCAACAACATGTGAATCTATAGTTGTACAGTGGTATGTTACAACCTACATTTCAGGCAACCTAACTTTGCTCTAACTCTAGCCTATGGTTCTTGATCTGGAACCCTAACTTCTATCCCTTGTCTTGCATGTTTACTTATTCTTTCTTGACTTATAATTATTGGCCTTGTTAGCGCCCATTGCTGACTAAGCTTGGCATTGCCTCTTGTCTAGACCTCACTTTCACTCTTTACATTGTTACATATGACATCATAGTCTAGACTCTTATCTCTTATCTATGACATCATTGGTCTAGCCCATCTCATGGTTACCTAATGTCTTACTTCTTACTTTTTATTTCCACAGACATCTTATGGATCACCTCTGGCATGCTTCTTTGCCTCATTGTTGCATCATGGTACACAGCCTTACATCTCATGGTGAACACATGGTCACTTTAGGATAGACATAGTTATATGGTCCATGCACTGTACTCGATAGTATAAATACAGTGCCCATCTGAGAACTAGATCTCCAGTCTAGTTCTTTTGGGTTTATAGCATTGTCGAGTGGTGCTGTATAGTGCCTAAGCAATCCTTGCCCTTGAACAGTGACTTATGAGTTGTCACTTTATCTTCAAGTCTTGCTCTTCAGAGCCTTCTTGTCATTGGTGCATTTCATTGCACATACTCTCTTTCTTGCTACTTCCTTTTTAGGGTTATCTTGATTGCTTCACTCCAGCATTCACTATTACACTTGGTCTGGGTAGGAACAAGTGTAGCCTCGAGAAGGTCTTAGAGACAAGGGATGAAGAAAAGAGATCTTGAGGGATGAGGGATCAAGACAACTGAGGGCCAAGGAGGTCAAGGAGTCTTGAGGATTGCAGAGATCAAGATGACAAGGTTTTTCGAGAGACAAGAGATCAAAGACAAGGTTCTGAGAGCGACAAAGACAACCTATGAAGCTGAGTGAGAGCTTAGAGGCTGAAGTGTCATTTCAAGTGCAGAATGAGGTCACACAGAGGGTTCAAGGAACAAAGGTATATTCACCAAGATGTATCTAGGAGGATACTCGAGGAGGTCAAGGTTAGAGAAAACAAAGATGATGTTGAGTTGTTTATAAATAGAAAAAGGAACAATAGAAATGACCATGATTGGTTGGTAAAAATGGTGCCATAGGATACTATGGAATATGGTGAAATGAATAGATAATCCACAGTAAGGAACAGTAAGAACCTGTGGATGACTAAATATACACAAAAGTGATGACAAAGAAGTGGACATAGGGAGCAAAAGAAGGGAAGAAAGAAAGAAAAGAGATGGGGGTCCATATAAATTGTAACATTACCCCTTTAGTAGATGAAAAGTCCCTGACATTTCACATCCTAGGAGACCCAGTCATGTTGCTAATGGTGATGTTGTCATACTCAAAGGGTTCATTGTTGTCAAGGCCCCAGGTTTTGGCATGATTGTTCTTCCACCTTTGGTTTCCTTCAGTGATATGGTCCCACCAGTGGAATTCTTTCTGAATAGGAGAGGAAGGTTGAGAGGGAGGTTAGTGATAACACGGCTGAGAGGAGGAGGTGGAAGAAGAGGCTTGAGAATGACAAGTGTGTCAATGAGAGTGAGGAGGGGGGATTGGGAGAGGTCGAGCAGCAGAGCAATAAGCTTGTGGATGGCCAGGGGCAGAGATGAGGCAAATGGAACAGTGGTAGTCTTTGCAATTGACCCTCTTGTGGCCTTGACAATGGCATACATAACAAGAGGAGGGGTAGTCAGGATGGTGGTGAGGAAGGACTACCTCATTGCCATCTAGGAATGCTTGTCACTCTGCCTGGTTGAAATCTGCTTTAACTCGAGTGAGTACTTGTTCTTCCTCCAGGTCTAAGGGGGAGAAGCTAGGTGAAGGGGTGGTAGAGACATTAGGAGAGTTGTCATGGAGGTCTGAGTTGGGGATAAGGGTGTCTGCAAGCCTGTTAAGGAGGGGGAGATGAGGTTGGGGGAGGATGGTATCAGCATGGAGCAGGGCATCGACCATCCCCAACTAGTCTAGAAGGAGAAGGAGAGCAAGGACTTGGGTCTTTGCAACTTTCTTGAGGATAGAGATGAAGAGGCGGATGAGGGGATCCTCTAACCTCAGAAAGAGGCAAGGGAGGTGATCTACTATGATGGAAAGGTGGAGGTTTTGCATGAATGCTTGTTTAGTGAGGTGGAGAGGGGAGTCTGTGTCAAGGAGGAGGTCTAAGGTGGATGCAAGGCGAGGGTCCCGAAGTTGGAAGTCGATGAGATCGATGTTGCCTTTTTCAGAGAAGAAGAGAAGACAGCAAGCAAAGGGGAGATCTACAGGGGAGCTGATGGAAGAGCCAAAGATGGGGGAGTCCATAGTTTTGAAGGGGTTGTTTTAGTGACAAGTGGGTGTTTTGTTGCTGGGGGAGAAGATGGAGGGGTGGGCCTTCTTGTAAGTGTTCAAGACTGTTTTGGCATGTTTGAGTTCCTTGTCAGGTATCCAGGAGTCTTCTTCAGCTAAGTAACCCTTCTATTGGATCAGGAAGTGGCGCTTCTGTGGTGGTTCTTTATATTGTACAATCTTCTCAATATTGTACTCTTCTTCACCTTCTACAAGGTCCAGAGGGGGCGATGGAAAGTTGGGACCATAGACAAGGTTTTCATAATATGGAGATAGAAGAGAAGCATGGAATACATTATGGATATGCCAAGTTTTGGGGAGGTGGAGTTTGTAGGTGATTGGGGATAGGAAATTGGTGATAGTAAAGGATCCTTCTCGCTTAGTGCTGAGTTTGAGGGATGCTAGGGAGTGTCGAAGATTCCTGGCTTCCAGCCAGACTTTGTCTCTCTTTGAGAAGGATTTGAAGGATTTGGTGGATTGAGCCATCATTACTTGACAAGCTAGTTCATAGGCTGCTAGGGCTTTATCTCGAGCAGTGGAGATCTTTTAAAGTCTTGCTTCGACTGCAGGGATATTGGATTTGGAGATTACCAATGGAAAAGAGCGGGATTCATATTCCATCATAAGGAAGAATGGAGACTTCCCTGTGATGGAATGGAGGTGGTGATTATGTGTAAATTTGGCATGAGAGATGTGTTCTGTTCATCCAGTAGAGTTGTCATGACAATAGATGCGGAGGAATGTTTCTACCTCCTGGTTAACTCTCTCGGTTTCACCATCAGTTTGAGGGTGGTAGGCTATGGACAAGAAGAGGGTGTATCCAATGAGCTTTGCAAGTTATTTGGTAAAGGCAGAAGCGAACTGAGGACCATGATCTGAGGTGATTTTGTCATAGAGGCCAAACCGGATGTAGACTTTATGGAAGAAAAGATTGGCTATTCTCTATTGGTCATGATCAACCATGGTCTTACTAAGGGGGTAATTCTTTGCCCTACCAAGAAAACCATCACTGCAGAAGGAATCAAAGCCACTGGAGAGAGGGAGGTCTGTGATCAGATCACAGGAGACTTGCTGGAAGGGGTGAGAACAGAAGAAGGCAATGGAGTTGAGTAGGAGGGTGGTGGGATGGTGTTGACCTTGTTTTGCTGGCAGATAGCACAGCCTTTGACATATTTCTGAACAAAGTGGGCTAGGCCAGGCCACCAGAACTCAGAAGCAACCAGTTGATGAGTTTTAAGGTATTCAGGGTGTCCAGCAGAGAAGTGGTCATGGGAATGAGCCACAATGGATTGGCATAGCTGGATATCATTGGGGACATAGACATGACCTTGGTAGGTAAGGATACCAGCATTGAATTGCCAGTTGGAGAGTTGAGAACAGAACTTGAAAAGGAGATCACCCTCAATAGCACGAAGGGAGTCCAGGACAAGGGGGTTGGAGAAGGATGACAGGGCAATCTTATCTGAGAGAGCAGTGTTGATGAGGTTTATAAAAAGTGAAGGGGTGAGCAGGGTATCATCATTGTCAGTGTTGGAATCAGGGATGAGATCAGGTTGGCAAGACAGGGCATCCAGAGCTGTTACAATTCATTATTTCATTCTTTTCTTTTCGCTTGTTCTCACTATCGACCACTGAATCTCTGCGTTCAAACAATGCTTAGACCATTTCTTTTTTTCTATGATGACTAGATACCCTTAACTCACCATTTCGCTTACTCCACTTGCCTTAGTCATCATTTCCTCCATGACTCATTTCTATTTGTCATTCATTTGTCATCCTGACTCATTCTAACTCATCTGCAGTTGCTATGACTCATCGATGCTGTGCATCATTACTCATCTTCTTCCATCATGTTTCATGGTGTTCCATTTGCTTACTTAAGTGTTATGCCTTTGTACTATATAAACCTCACCATACCTACTGCATTCCCTAAGCTAGATCTCCTCTGTACTCTCATACTTCCTGCAATCTAGCCATTCTTTGTCCTTCCTTTCATTGGGTGAACCTCTGCAAGTCTTCGTCCTACTTTTGACTGGATGCTTGACTCTTGACTCAGTTGAGTCATAGTCACTTCTACATTTGATAGAACAATATCTGTGACCACCACCTCAAAGTGGTATCCTTCATCCTCATCTATTGTTGAGACCCTTGATTTCTCCAATATCCTTGTCCTTTGATCGTATATCTTGACAATACCCTTGTCCCTTGCTTCACAGAGGCTATGCTCGTTTCTACCTGGACCAAGCGTAACAGGAGCTGCAAGGAGTTTACTAGAAACATGGATGAGTTTGAGGTCAAAGTCAGCAATGTCCAGGAGCCAGTGAGCTTGTTGACAATTTAACTTTTGGGGTTGGTGGAAGTAGGTGAGGTTTTTATGGTCAGTGAAGATCTGGATGGGGAATGGAGATCCATGGAGAAACTGTCACCAGGATTTCAGAGCATGGATGACAGCAAGTAGTTCTCTGTCATAGATGTTGTAGTTTTATTCTGCAGCAGTAAAGGATTGGAAGAGGTAGGAGCAGGGTTTCCAGTTCCCATTAGTATCGGTTTGAAGAAGGATGTTACAAACCTCTCTTGCAACCTAGCTTTAACACTTGTCTTATCTTATCTTATCTTATCTTATCTAAGCGCGCACCAATCTATATCTTATCATGTCACATGACTCGAGTCTAGACCACTATGATGTCATACTGCATGGCTAATGCATGCAAAAGGCATGGTCACCTCATGTTGTAGTTCTAGACCACTGTTTCCATGAGCATGTGAATACTTAGTACATATATAGTAGATAGTCTCATGCTACATCATAACATCAGTAAGCACTGGCCCTAAACCAGCCTCATTGTAACCTCATGTATAGTAATATATAACAAGGCCAGTACCAGCCAGACACTTTAGTCTGTTCTGGTTGATTTCCAGCCTAAACCTCTCCTCTTCTTGAGTTCCTAGTATTGTGTGGTGACCTAGTAACATTAACTGTATAGTTTTGGTTGTTGCCAACAAAGGATCCCTCCAGTTGCATGTTTGAAAGCATCAGTGGCAATGGTGAACGATTTGGACAGATCTGGGAGGAAGAGAATCAGTTTCAAAAGGAATGCTGTCTTTAGGGAGTCAAAGGCAGTCTGGAAAGTGGGGGACCAGTCCCAGGGTTGGGTCTTCTTGGTGAGGTCAATGAGGGGGTGGGCAACATTAGAATAGTTTGGGATGAAACAGTGATAGAAGTTAGCAAAACCTAGGAAGGACCAGATGTCTTTGAGCTTAGCAGGGGTGGGCCAGTCAGCGATACCAGCTAGTTTTATAGGATCCATGGCAAGGTATCTGGGTTTAATGATCATTTCTAGGTATTCTACTTCTGAGGCAGTGAAGTTGCACTTTTTGAGCTTGAGATAAAGATCCAACTCCCTTATGCATTGAAGAACTTGTTTGGTGCATTCCTCATGGATTGCTTTGTCTGGAGAGAAGATCAGGAGGTCATCCATATAGATAACTAGCCATTCTTCAGTGATGAGATTATGAAATGAATCATTTATGAAGCATTGGAAGGTGGCAGGGGAGTTGGTGAGGCCAAAGAACATGACAGTTGGTTCAAAAAGGCCTTTGTGGATGTTGAAGGCCACCTTCCATTGATAACCATCTTTGATCTTGACATTGTTATAGCCCCATCGAATGTCAAACTTGGTGAAGACATTGGCTCCTTTGAGCTTATCGATGAGATCAGAGATGAGGGGAAGGGGATAGGCATCACAAGTGGTATGTTCATTGACATATCGATAGTCCTGGCAGGGTCGGAGTCCTCCATCCTTCTTTTTGACAAAGAAGAAGGGGGATGCCTGGGGGGAATTGGAAGGTCGGATCTTTCCTATCTTAAGATTTTCCTCAATGAAGGCCTCTATTGCCTGGTGTTCCTCAGAAGTCAAGGGATAGGCTTTCTCTATCTTTGGAGTGAATGTTTCATTGAGATTGATCTCATGATCATAAGGTCGAGATGGAGGGAGGTGGTCAGCAGACTCCTTAGTGAAAACAAAGGAGTAGGTTAAGTATTCTGGTGGGAGGGTGACTTTTGGTTTGGCCTTGTCTGCATCAATGGCTAATTTGGTCGCAGTGGTGAAAGCTTTGACCATGGTGGAGGGTATCTGGGTAAAGTGTTGTCCACATTTGATCACTCTATTGATCAGATAGTGGGTTTTGAAGGTGACCTTTGATGAAGTCTAGGCGCTGCACTCGAACTCAACTAAGGAAAAGAGTTGTTGGCAAAGGGTATCCAACGAGAACAAGACTGGCTTGTTCCATTGCTGCATTCAAGTATATATACTGTTACAATGCTATGCTAAGGCTATACTACATGTGTCTTCAGTGAGGCAAGGCTATGCTTAC
>JBBPMR010001297.1:0-10599 GCA_038090415.1 Rossbeevera mucosa | reverse complement strand
TGGCCCCGGTAAAAGGGTACTTAATTCTGTTAAAAAAGAAAAAAATATTTCTCTTCAGAACCCGACTGATCGAAGAGTGCGCACTCTCAAACCACTCAGAGAAATAACCCTAAAAATCGATATAATACAAAAAGACAAAAACATCTCCACAAACGCGCTACTGGATAGCAGTGCTAACGGCATATTTATCGATACGGAATGGGCAAAGAAAAACCACATTCCTCTCAACCCTCTTGAAAACGTAGTGCCTGTCTACAACGTAGACGGAACAATAAACTCTGTGGGAGGCATTGCATACACGTGTAATCTTATTATAGACTACAAGGGACATCAGGAAAAAGTCATAGCCGATGTTACCAATCTTGGCCGGAATCAGTTAATTCTTGGATATACATGGTTAAGGGACCACAATCCCTCTATCGATTGGACCTTAGGTCATGTACACATGGATCGCTGCCCCATGTCGTGCAAAGTATTGAATAGTACATATGGTAATAGAATGGAAGAATATGAGAAATCTTACATAGCAAATACATACACAGATCAGTTTACGATACCAGATCCTAGCTCTGAAGATGCCTTCAAATTGGTACCAGAACACTATAGAGATTTTCTCAACGTCTTTTCGGAGAAAGTATCCGAACACCTCCCTGAATGAAAAACATGGGACCACGCGGTAGATCTAAAACCCGATTTCATACCAAAAAAGGGTAGATTGATCCTGCTGGGACCCGCCGAACAGGATGAAGTAAAAACATTCATGAACGAGCAATTAAAGAAGGGTTACATTAGACCTTCTAAATCTCCTCAGACATCTCCAGTGTTCTTTATCCCAAAGAAGGATGGAAAGAAGAGAATGGTTATGGACTATAGATATCTCAACGAAGGCACGGTTAAAAACAATTACCCCCTTCCATTGATTTCACAAATCATTGATAAGCTCAAAGGAGCTAAATTGTTTACCAAAATGGATCTTTGATGGGGATACAATAACGTCCACATTAAAGAAGGCGACGAATGGAAAGGAGCCTTCATCTGCCACCTAGGGTCATATGAACCAACAGTTATGTTCTTCGGAATGTGTAATAGTCCCGCAACGTTCCAGCAGATGATGAACAAAATCTTTGCTGAAGACGAAGACATAGTAATTATTTATATCGACGACTTATTGATATTCTCGAAACACAATGATGTACAGAAACATCGCGAAGCAGTATGAAGAGTACTTTGGAAACTTCGTGAAAATGATCTGTTTGTTAAACCATCGAAGTGTTTCTTCGAAGTTACAAAAGTAGACATGCTTGGAATGGATGTATCGGGAGAAGGAATCTTAATGAGCAAAAACAAACTTGATGGAATTGCATCATGGCCCGTCCCTCATAACATAAAAGGAGTTTGTAGCTTCTTAGGACTCGCCAATTTCTATCGACGTTTCATTGAGAATTACTCCTTAATTGCCCGTCCCTTGCATGACTTAACCAAGAAAGATCAACCCTGGTGCTGGGGAAATGCACAATAAATAGCTTTCGAAAGTCTAAAAGAAAGCTTTATGACAGCGCCTGTCTTGGCATATCCGGATGACACAACCCCTTATCATGTCGAATGCAACGCATTAGAATTCGCCACTGGTGCAGTATTGTCAACCCTTAAGGAAGACAAATGGCACCCCGTCGCATATATGTCTCATAGCATGACTAAAGAGGAAAGGAATTACCCTATCGCAGACAAAGAAATGCTAGCGATTATCCGATCACTTGAACAATGGAGACATCATCTAGAAGGAGCTAGACATCAGTTTGAAGTTTGGACAGATCATAAAAACCTCATGTACTTTATGAAATCACAAGATCTGAACAAGCGACAAGCTAGATGGGCTCAATATCTCTCTCGTTTCGATTACGTACTTGTAAATAAACCAGGCTCAGCAATGGGAAAAGCAGACGCCTTATCTAGAAGAGAAGATCATAGTATAGGAATAGAAAACGACAACAAAAACACTGTCATGATAGATAGTTCCAAAATTCGTAGTGTACAAGAAATCGAACTATTCGATAGGATAAAAATAGAGCAAAAGAAACACACCGTCGCTGAAGGATCAGTATATAGCAAAGGGTTATGGGAATATGATGGAAAGATATGGGTACCTAGGAACTTGCGTTTAGAAGTAATGACGCAATTTCATGATCATCCACTCACCGGACACAAAGGCCTGGATAAAACCAAAGAATTGATAGCTCGCTACTACAAGTGGCCCGGCATGAAAGCTGATATAGAAACATATTGCAAATCTTGTGATCGATGTGCACGCATGAAGCCATCGAATATAGCACCTGCAGGAAAACTGCAACCCCTACCAGTAGCATCTGGACCGTGGAAAGACGTCTCAGCAGACTTTGTCACTGGCTTTCCGGAATCACATGGATATGATAGTGTGCTTGTAGTTGTGGATCGCTTCTCCAAAGAAGTAGCCCTGATCCCTACTACTAAATCCGTCACTGCACAGAAAACCGCACAATTGTACAAAGACTATGTATGGAAACATCATGGTTTGCCAGATTCTATCATATCCGATCGTGGTCCGCAATTCGCTGGACAAATGATGATCAATCTTCTAAAATTGTTGAAAATAGAAAAGAAGATGTCCACTGCCTATCACCCTCAAACGGATGGACAAACCGAGCGTATTAACAGAGAATTGAACCAATATCTCCGCTTGTTTGCTGCCGAAAAGCAATCTCAATGGGTAGAATGGCTTGCGCTTGCGCAATTTAACTTCAACAATACGAAATCGTCATCTACAGGGTTTACTCCCTTCCAGCTTACAAAGACATTTACTCCTCATATGGGTATAGAACCTCGCATAGTGAAATCGCCTGCTGCAGAAGCATTCGTGTCCGACATGACTTCAAATTTGGAGTCTGCTAAAGCAAATTTGGAGAAAACTCATGCTAAAATGTCACTTCAGGCCGATAAATCTCGCTCAGACGCTCCTGCTTATGCAATTGGCGACCTTGTTCTTTTGTCATCTGAACATCTCGCTATCGCTGATAGACCCTCTCGAAAATTAACGGAGAAATGGATTGGACCTTATCAGGTCACAAACGTGTATACCAACTCTGTGGAACTGTTGTTCCCTAAATCGATAGCCGCTCGTAACATTGTGAATGTTTCACATGTTAAACCATACATTGAACCCCTTGATGGACAACCGGTTGTACGACCTGGTCCTATCTCCGTTGACAATGAAGGTCACGAAGAATTTGAAATTGAATATATTGTAGATTCCCGCCCTATTGGTCGTGGTTTCCAATACTTGATTCATTGGAAAGGTTATGATGAGTCTGATCGTACCTGGGAAGCTGCTTCCTCTATTGCCAAACATGGAAAAGATGCTATTGCTTTATTTCATAAGAAAAATCCTAGCGCCTCTTGTCGGCTTAATATGTCTCGCGCCTTGTTTCAGGGTGTTTTTAACACTCCTGTGATCAACTTTACCTCTGGTTCCACCGAATATTGACGTTTGTACCTGGGCGATTGACTTCCGGGTCTCGTACCTTGCAGCTCTTCTTATTTGTGATCTGGAATCTCACTCCTAGTGGGGGGGTAATGTTACAAACCTCGTTCTTTAACCTAGCTTTTAAGCGCTCTCATTATCTTATCTTATCTTATCTAAGCGCGCATCTATCTTATCTCGCATCTTAGCGCTCAATCATATCTTATCGTGTCACGTGACTCGAGTCTGGACCACTATGACATCATACCTCATGGCTAGCGCATGTTAAACGCATGGTGGCCTCATGTTGTAGTTCTAGACTCTTGTTCCCACAGTCGTGTGAACACTTAGTACATACATAGTAGTTTATCTCACGGTACGTCATCACTTACTGAGCACCTGCCCTAAAGTATGCCTCATGGCCGCCGCATGTAAAGTAGTATATATACAATGCCAGTCCAGCCAGACTCCTTAGTCTGTTCTGGTTGATTTCCGACCATCAATAGTCCCTCCTCTCTAAAGTCTTGACTTTCGTGGGTGACCTAGTGCATTTCCTGTATAGGATTTGTCGTTGCCAACATAAGAACAGACTCTTCTCTCACTACCTCACCCGACACCGGTACACGTGTCACAACCTTCAAGAACTTATCGAGGCCCTCATCGCGCCGTCCCCTCTCGTCATCGTTTATTGCTGTGGTTATACTCAGATCCCAGAGTCAAGGGAGACCACTCACATTGAGTATAAAGAAATCCCTTGAGCAGGTTACCCTCTACGGAAAGCAACCGTATCACCACTGCTAGTTATACACTGGTCCGGCGTCGTTTGCGTTCGCTTTGACAGGGTAGATCACATTCGAGTGAACCCTTCTGTCTGCGCAAAAATAAGGATCAATCCCTTGGCACAAAGTGGGTCAGTGCAGTGGAGTTGTCACCGTGCAAACAACAGAATCGCGATCTCTTCTGTAAGATTCGCAGCCTTACAGAGCTAAATCTGTGCCGTAGCCAGGCATCCCCGGTTCCTCGACTCCCTCCATCTTAGTATAGTTTTCTCCCCCTTTAGGTATCTTGGTTGTTGGTCTCTTCGTGAGTATCACCCAAGGTAGATCGCAGCTGGTCTCTTCGTGAGCTATCACTCGGTCAAAATAGCTACCTATAACTTTGCCTGCCTCCTCTCGCCGATCATTAAGATCGAACCAAAAAAGGAATCAGTCACCCCAGAAATAGACCCAAACAATGCTCCCCTGTGTCCACCCGAAATAGATTTAATACCAAACTTCGGACCAAACCCGAACTACACCCGATATGTCAAACACCGATATCGCCGCTCTGCTCACATCACTGCAGCAGCAGATCGCAGATCAAAATACGGTCATAAATGCATTGAATGCAACCGTGCAGGCATCGGAAAATCAAGTCACTATTGCTGAGGCAGCAGCGACGGCTGCCGCCACTAAACCCGCTCCTCAGGTAAAAGTGGAGAAAAAGATCTCGGTTGTCCCAGATCCAGGACAATACGATGGAACATACTCCAAGTTTGAGGAGTGGTGGTTGAAAATGCAAGTATTCATGGAGATGAACGAAGAGGCATATCCATCAGACAAAGAAAGGTGCATGGCCACCTTATCAAGAATTGGGTCGAAAGACCAAGACAAGAATGGTGCGGGATTGTGGGCCCGCAACCAAATGAAATCATGTAGAACCAATAACAGCTACCCACGCCCTGCAGTGCTAGAGCGGGGATTACGAAACCGATTTCAAATCAGAAATAACAAAGATCTGGCACTAAGGAAGCTAATGGCCCTTAAGCAAGGCAATACAGAACGTATGCAAGTTTACTTGACCAAATGGCTTACAGCATACGAAGAAGCCAACTGTGGGGACTATATGGAAACTGCGCTACTCGAACAAAATACGTGCCAAGACATCATACGGCAAGTATATTTGGATGACGCTCGACAAGCACTAGTCAAGGACTACATTCCCATTCTCCAAAAATATGGAGAATCAATAGAAGCATTCGAGTATCGTAAAGGACCTAGAAAGGACCCGAATGCCATGGACATCAGAGCCGCTCAGGCATGGGAAGAACCCTCGGACTTTGAAGGGGGATCCAAATCGTTTGCCGTGGCAGTTGCCTCTACCCAAGGGGCTCGGCAAGTTAACGCAATAGGCTGCTATAATTGCGGAAAAGAAGGACATCGAGCTTGAGATTGCAAGGCAGCATCCATTCGCTGCACCAAATGTGGGTTCTTGCGTGGAGGACACCACAAGGAATGCTCAAAATTCAAGAGCAAACAAGTCCGCGCCGCTGAGACAACAGCGAAACCAAACAACCCCTTCAATAAGCCGCCAGCTGTCAACTGGCAAAGCGCTATTCAAGGGATGGACATAGAGGCCACTAAAGCCTATTTCCATGACATGGAAATGACGTCGGGAAAAGCTTAAGGGAGACCACATCGGGTAATGGTACTCCCTCCCAGATGGATGATATTTCTTTTACTTCTGTTCCTTTACGTACTTGACGCCTAGATAGTACTAGTACAAATTCTTTTTCATTACTGCTTAGTAACAGTTTTTCTTCTCTCGAATCTCATGTAATTATAGATAGTGATACTGATTCCTCCTTCTCTTTATCTCCGACATCTCAAAGTGGTAGCCTACCAGATGTCGAAACCGAAACAGCATCTCATATTGAGCGTGGCCCCAGTAAAAGGGTACTTAATTCTGTTAAAAAAGAAAAATATATTTCTCTTCAGAACCCGACTGATCGAAGAGTGCGCACACTCAAGCCACTCAGAGAAATAACCCTAAAAATTGATATAATACAAAAAGACAAAAACATCTCCGTAAACGCCCTACTGGATAGCGGTGCCAATGGCATATTTATCGATATGGAATGGGCAAAGAAAAACCGCATTCCTCTCACCCCTCTTGAAAACGTAGTGCCTGTCTACAACGTGGACGGAACTATAAACTCCGCTGGAGGCATTATGTACACGTGTAATCTTATTATAGACTACAAGGGGCATCGCGAAAAAGTCATAGCTGATGTTACCAATCTTGGCCAAAATCAGCTGATTCTCGGATACACATGGTTAAGGGACCACAATCCCTCTATCGATTGGATCTTAGGTCATGTACACATGGATAGATGTCCTATGTCGTGTAAAGTATTGAATGCTACATATTGTAATAGAATGGAAGAATACAAGAAAACCTACATAGCAAATACATACACAGATCAGTTTACAATACCAGACCCTAGCTCAGAAGACACCTTTAAATTGGTACCTGAACACTATAGAGACTTCCTTGATGTCTTCTCGGAGAAAGTATCTGAACGCCTCCCTGAACGAAAAGCATGGGACCACGCGGTAGATTTAAAACCCGATTTTGTACCTAAAAAGGGTAGACTAATCCCACTTGGACCAGCTGAACAGGATGAAGTCAAAACGTTCGTAAATGAACAATTGAAGAAGGGTTATATTAGACCTTCTAAATCTCCGCAAACATCTCCAGTGTTCTTCATACCAAAGAAAGATGGAAAGAAGAGAATGGTTATGGACTATAGATATCTCAACAAAGGCATGGTCAAAAACAACTACCCCCTTCCGTTAATCTCGCAAATCATAGATAAGCTCAAAGGAGCTAAATTGTTTACCAAAATGGATCTTCGATGGGGATACAATAATGTCCGCATCAAAGAAGGCGACGAATGGAAAGGAGCCTTTGTCTGCCACTTAGGGTCATATGAACCAACCGTCATGTTCTTTGGAATGTGCAATAGTCCCGCGACCTTCCAGCAAATGATGAACGAAATCTTTGCAGAAGATGAAGATATAGTCATAATTTATATCGATGACCTATTGATATTCTCGAAACACAATGATGTACAGAAACATCGCGAAGCAGTACGAAGAGTACTTTGGAAACTTCATGAAAATGATCTGTTCGTTAAACCATCGAAGTGTTTCTTCGAAGTCACAAAAGTAGACATGCTTGGAATGGATGTATCAGGAGAAGGAATCTCGATGAGCGAAAACAAACTTGACGGAATCACGTCATGGCCTGTACCTCATAATGTAAAAGGAGTTCGTAGCTTCTTAGGACTTGCCAATTTCTATCGACATTTCATTGAAAATTACTCCTTGATTGCTCGTCCCTTGCATGACTTAACAAAAAAAGATCAACCCTGGTGCTGGGGAAATGCACAACAAATAGCTTTCGATAGTTTAAAAGAAAGATTCACTACAGCACCTGTCTTGGCGTATCTGGATGACACGACCCCTTATCGTGTCGAATGCGACGCATCAGAATTCGCCACTGGTGCAGTATTGTCAACCCTGAAGGAAGACAAATGGCACCCCGTCGCATATATGTCTCACAGCATGACTAAAGAAGAAAGGAATTACCCTATCGCAGACAAAGAAATGTTAGCAATTATCCGATCTCTTGAACAATGGAGACATCATCTAGAAGGGGCTCATCATCAGTTTGAAGTTTGGACAGATCACAAAAACCTTATGTACTTTATGAAATCTCAAGATCTGAACAAGCGACAAGCCAGATGGGCTCAATATTTATCTCGTTTCAATTATGTACTTGTAAATAAACCTGGCACAGCAATGGGAAAAGCCGATGCCTTATCTAGAAGAGAAGATCATAGCATAGGAATAGAAAACGATAACAAAAACACCGTCATGATAGATAGTTCAAAAATTCGTAGTATACAAGAAATTGAACTCTTTGATAGGATAAAAATAGAGCAAAAGAAACACACCGTCGCTGAAGGGTCAGTATATAGTAAAGGATTATGGGAATATGATGGAAAGATATGGGTACCTAGGAATTTGCATCTAGAAGTAATGATGCAATTTCACGATCATCCACTCGCTGGACACAAAGGCCTGGATAAAACCAAAGAATTGATAACGCGCTACTACAAATGGCCTGGCATGAAAGCCGATATTGAAACATATTGCAAATCTTGTGATTGATGTGCTCGTATGAAGCCCTCGAATATAGCACCTGCAGGAAAACTGCAACCTCTACCAATAGCATCTGGACCTTGGAAAGACGTCTCAGCAGATTTCATCACCAGATTCCCAGAATCACATGGATATGATAGTGTGCTTGTAGTGGTGGATCGCTTCTTCAAAGAAGTAGCCCTTATCCCCACTACTAAATCAGTCACTGCACAGAAAACAGCGCAATTATATAAAGACTATGTATGGAAACATCATGGATTGCCTGATTCTATTGTATCTGATCGTGGCCCGCAATTCGCTGGACAAATAATGATTGATCTACTCAAATTGTTGAAAATAGAAAAGAAAATGTCCACTGCCTACCACCCACAAACGGATGGACAAACAGAGTGTATCAATAGAGAATTGAACCAATATCTCCGCTTGTTTGCCGCCGAAAAGCAATCTCAATGGGTAGAATGGCTTGCACTTGCGCAATTTAATTTCAACAATACGAAATCATCATCTATGGGATTCACTCCCTTTCAACTTACAAAGACGTTTACTCCTTGTATGGGTACAGAACCTCGCATAGTGAAATCGCCTGCAGCAGAAGCATTCGCGTCTGATATGACCTCCAATTTGGAGTCTGCCAAAGCAAATCTGGAGAAAACTCGTGCCAAAATGTCACTTCAGGCCGATAAATCTTGATCAGACACTCCTGCTTACGCAATTGGTTATTCGTCCTGGTCCTATCTCCATTTACGATGAAGGACACGAGGAATTTGAAATTGAATATATTGTGGATTCTCGACCTATTGGTCGCGGTTTCCAATACTTGATTCATTGGAAAGGTTACAATGCATCTGATCGTACCTGGGAAGCAGCTTCCTCTATTGCCAAAAATGGAAAAGATGCTATTGCCTTGTTTCACAAGAAAAACCCTAGTGCCCCTCGTCGGCTTAATATGTCTCGAGCCTTGTTCCAGGGGGTTTTTAATACTCCTGTGATCAACTTTACCTCTGGTTCCACCGAATATTGAAGTTTGTCCCTGGGCGATTGACTTCCGGGTCTCGTTCCTTGCAGCTCTTCTTATTTGTGATCTGGAATCTCACTCCTAGTAGGGGGGTAATGTTACAAACCTCGTTCTTTAACCTAGCTTTTAAGTGCTCTCGTTATCTTATCTTATCTTATCTAAGCGCGCGCCAATCTTATCTCGCATCTTAGCGCTCGATCATATCTTATCATGTCACGTGACTCGAGTCTAGACCATTATGATGTCACATCTCATGGTTAGCGCATGTTATATGCATGGTAACCTCATGTCATAGTTCTAGACTCTTGTTCCCACAGTCGTGTGAACACTTAGTACATACATAATAGTTTATCTCATGGTGCGTCATAGCTCACTAAGCACCTGCCCTATAGTACGCCTCATGGCCGCCTCATGTAAAGTAGTATATATACAATGCCAGTCCAGCCAGACTCCTTAGTCTGTTCTGGTTGATTTCCAACCATCAATAGTCCCTCCTCTCTAAGTCTTGACTTTTGCGGGTGACCTAGTGCATTTCCTGTATAGGATTTGTCGTTGCCAACAGGTGCAGCTTGGAGCTGTTCAGAGAGGAAGGTGGCAATAAGTATCAGGAGCAAAGGAATGCCTAGTTCAATTGCAAGTGCGAGAGCATTTTTCGCGCGGTTACGAGCTTGTAGTGTATCATGTCAGTATTACAAAAAGGTTGGTAGTGTTGAACTCACCCAGAGATTGAGCAAGCTTGACATCTGAATATGCGATCCTTGGGCGCTTGTCAAGTATTCCCGTATACAGGTCCTCTTCTGTGCTCAAATCTCCTCCAAGTCTGTCTTTGCACGCTCGAGAGTCTGTGTTGGCAATGGCTGGAACAAAATAAGTATGTATAGTATAAGTCAACAATAAACTTACCATCAGGTGGTGGAGGGTTTGCCTGGCGTGATGCAGGCAACATTCCTCGTGCCTTAAAATCAGCACGGGCAGCAGCAAGTTGAGAAAGGCATTGATTTGTAAGCAAAATTTGTCTAATTGTGTGATGTTTGTTTGAGTGGCGCCACGGCTTCTTGACTGCCATAATATGCTTGGATTCTGTAATTGATGAACACAGTCCA
>JBBPMR010001296.1:0-10608 GCA_038090415.1 Rossbeevera mucosa | reverse complement strand
GCCTCGATTTCAGCAGGGTCGAGTGGGGAGGAGGATGCCGAGGGGGTGGGAGGTACCTCGAGGAGGCCAGTCGGAGAGACCACTTCAACCTCTGCAGGGAAGGAGAAGGGGGGGAGCTCGGGCGAGGGGGAGGAGGGGACCGAGGGGTGGGTGGCCATGTCAGCCAGAAACCGGTCAATGTCGTCAATGAACTCCATCATGCCTAGCTGATGCATAGCAGAAAGGAGTTGTTCCTCAATGGCTCGGTGAGAGGTGGATACTTGGAAGGCTAGGAAGGCCTGGCTGCCTTCAAAGGAGGAGAGCATAGCATTAGCAATGGGTAAGAGGCGGGAGGAGTGGATGAAGGCGAGGTATAGTGAGTTGAGGGGGGAATCGATGTCGACATGGGTACTGATGGGGTGATGCATCCTGGAGTCCTGCAGGTATGCCCTAAGGTGGTGAATGGTGGGGAAGGAAGGCTCATCGTCGCAAAGTTGCATGGCGTAAGTGGGGACATCTACTGCAAGAACTGGGCGAGAGGGGAGGATGGGGGGGGATTCTGATCGCCAGAGAATGGGGAGATCAGCGTCTATGGGGGTGGGAAGAGAAGAGTCAAGTCCCATCAGGTTTGAACCATCTGGCAGAGGAGTAGGGCCCCTTGAAAGATCAGAGGGAGGACTTGAAGCAGGAAGCAAAAGTGGAGGGGTTGTAGGAAGAAGGGAAGATTTGGTAGAAGGGAAAGGGGCAGAGACATGGGACATTGTGGGTTTGGTGGTGCGTTTTGGAAGGGTTTAGAGGGAAAAAATGGAGGGATGAAGTTTCTTATATGCAAAAAGGGCAGACTTGGTGTGTTTTAGTTTCCACTCAGGGATCCAGGTGTCTTCTTCCATAGTATATCCCTTCCATCGGATCAGGAACATGCGGTTCCTAGCGGAGCCTTTGTGGCG
Organism: Rossbeevera mucosa; assembly: GCA_038090415.1. Classification (NCBI taxonomy): domain Eukaryota; kingdom Fungi; phylum Basidiomycota; class Agaricomycetes; order Boletales; family Boletaceae; genus Rossbeevera; species Rossbeevera mucosa. Next base: position 9,682 of record JBBPMR010001296.1, on the reverse strand, counting down.
TATGATCCGCAGTATTTCATATTCTTCTTCACCTTCTACTAGGTCCGGGGGTGGAGCTGGGAAGTTCGGGCTATGAACGTCATTTTCACAATAGGGCAATAAGAGGGAGGCATGAAACACATTGTGGATGCTCCAAGTTTTAGGGAGACGCAGTCGGTAGATGAGGGGGGATAGGACCTGGATGATGGTGAAGGGCCCTTCCCATTTTGGGGCGAATTTTGGGGAAGTGAGAGACCGTTTCAGATTCTTCACTTCGAGCCAAACCTTGTCTCCTTTGGCAAAGGGTTTGAGTCCTCTGCCATGGCGAGCTTTCATGGCCTGCCTAGCAAGTTCATGAGCAGCTAAGGCTTCATCTCGAGCAGTGGTGAGGGATTTCATGCGAGTTTCTACGGCAGGGAGGTTGGTTTCGGTGAGGATGGTGGGGAGGGGGCAGGGTTCGAAGCCCATCATGAGAAAGAAGGGGGATTTTCCAGTGACAGAATGGGGGCGATGATTATGGGCAAATTCCACATGGGTGATCCAATCAGCCCATGTGACAGGATTATCACCACAAAAGATTCAAAGGTATGTTTCAATTTCCTGATTGACCCGCTCTATTTCCCCATCGGTTTGAGGGTGATAAGCAGTGGATAGGGAGAGGTCATATCCGAGGACTTTTCCGAGTTCTTTGGCGAAGGAGGAGATGAATTGGGGACCGCGGTCAGAGATGACTTTGTCGTATAGGCCAAAGCGTTTGTAGACTTTATGAAAAAAGAGAGAGGCAATTCCCTCAGCAGTGACGGTTTTCTTGGTAGGGCAAAGTATCACCCCCTTTGTAAGGCCATGGTCTACCATGACCAATAAGGAATCGAATCCAGAGGAGGAGGGAAGGTCGGTGATAAGATCGCAGGAGAGCTGTTGAAAGGGGCGAGAGGAGGTCGATTTGATAGGGGCAAGAGGTGGGGAGGTAGGATGGGTGTTCACTTTACATTGTTAGCAGGCAGAGCAGCCTTCAACATACTTGCGAATGAACTGGGCAAGGCCAGGCCACCAGTATTCAGCAGAGACAAGCTGGCGGGTTTTAAGGTAGCCGGGGTGGCCAGCAGATGGGTGGTCGTGGGCTCGGGAGACGATGTCCTTTCGGAGAGAGGCAGTGGGGAGGTATATACGATTCTGGTAGGTGAGAATGCCATTGGAGTACTTCCAATTGGAGAGGCGAGAGCGGAAAGCAGGAGGGATGGTGCCTTCGAGGCTTTGAAGAGCATTCTGGACAAGGGAGTCATTTCCTGCCACAGAGGTGATTTTGTTGTGAAGTGCAACATTGAAGGCATGGACAAAGAGATTAGGGGGAAGCAGGGTTACTGCTTTGTTGTCTTTTGGGAGGAGGGACAGCTTGTCAGGACGTTGAGAGAGAGCATCTGGCCCTGCAAGAAGTTTGCCTGGGACATGAATCATGTGGAGGTCGAAGTCTGCAAGGTCAAGGAGCCATCGGGCCTGCCAACAATTGAGGTTCTGGGGGGAGCGGAAATACGTGAGGTTTTTGTGGTCAGTAAAGACCTGGGTAGGAAAGGAGGAACCACGAAGATAGTGCTTCCATGCTTGCAAAGCACGAATAACCACAAGGAGCTCATGATCATAGATGTCATAGTTGTGTTCTGCAGGGAGAAAGGATTGGGAAAGGTAAGAGCAAGGATGCCAGTCTCCATTGGAATCAGTTTGGAGGAGAATGGTGCCGGTGGCATCTCGGGAGGCGTCGGTGGCGATGACAAAAGGAGCAGAGAGGTCAGGGAGGCAGAGAACTGATTTTGAGAGGAAGGAGGCCTTCAGGGATTCAAAGGCAGATTGGCAGGCGGGGGTCCAGTCCCAAGGTTTGTCCTTCTTGGTTAGATCTATGAGGGGATGAGCGATATCTGAGTAGTGGTCTATGAACCATCGATAGAAGTTGGCAAAGCCAAGGAAGGATCGAACATCTTTGACTTTAGAGGGAGTGGGCCAGGAGGCGATGCTGTCCAGCTTAACAGGGTCCATGGCTAGAGTTCCTGGGCGGATGATCATTCCAAGAAATTCGACTTCCTTGGTGGCAAATTTGCACTTTTCAAGACAAAGGTGGAGATTGAGTTCCTTCATTCGTTGGAGAACTCATCAAGTGTGTTTGGTATGAGAGGTATCGTTGGGGGAGAAGATGAGAAGGTCATCGATGTAGATAACCAACCATCCTTCAGCGATCATATCGCGGAAAGAGTCATTCATGAATCGCTGGAAGGTGGAGGGGGAGTTGTTCATTCTGAAGAACATGACAGTAGGTTCGTAGAGTCCTTTGTGGGTGATGAAGGTGCCTTTCCATTGGTCTCCTTCTTTGATTCGGACGTTGTTGTATCCCCATCGTACGTCGAACTTGGTGAAGACCTTTGCTCCCTTGAGTTTGTCAACTAAGTCAGAGATTAAAGGCAGGGGGTAGGCATCTCGAGGGGTATGGGAGTTTAGGTAGCGGTAGTCCTGGCAGGGATGAAGTTTTCCATCTTTCTTTTTAATGAAGAAGGAGGATGCCTGGGGAGACTTGGACGGACGGATTTTTCCACTTCAGAGGTTTTCGTCGAGGAAGGACTCGGTGGCTTTTTGTTCGTCAGAGGAGAGAGGATGGAGTTTCCCTATTTTAGGGATGAAGGTTTTGTCGAGGTTGATGGCATGGTCATAGGGTCTAGGGGAAGGGAGATGAGCAGAAGCTTCTTCAGAGAAGACGGACTCAAACGTGGAGTATTCGGAGGGGAGAGAGACCTTGGGTTTGGATTTCTCGGCCTCCATAGCAAGGTTGGTGGCAGTAGTGAGACGTGCGATGTAGTTTGATCTCTGGGGAATGAACCTAGAACCACATCGCATGATGCAGTTCAGGACTCAGTTCTCCGTGGCTCTCCAGAGGTATTGGTCCTCAGTTTCGAACTCTAGGTAGTCATAGAGATTTTTGTCATGGATGGCATGGACATTGACATGTCTAGGGAGTTTAGGAGGGGGAGAAGAGGGTTTTTGGTAGTGGAAGTCGTGACGTAGGAGGTCAGCGGTGTGGAGGTGGTATAGATGGGCGGACATATTAGAGTCCTTGGAGATGGAGAGGGTCTGGGTCTCCCAGTCGATGGTAGGGTTGGTGGCTTGCAGCCAGGGGAGTCCTAGGATGGTGTTTTCGTTCCCACAGTCCATGATGTGGAAGAGGACTTTCTGGGTGACTCCCTCGATGTCGACAAAGAGGGTGGTGAAGAAGAGGATGTCGCCTTTCTTGTTAATAGATTGGTCGATGTTTCGGACTCTGATGGAATTGTCCAGTTTGGTTCTGGGGAGTCGATGTTTTTGAACGAAGGACCAGTCAATGCAGGAGATTTCTGCACCACTGTCTACTATGTTGGCAACGACAAATCCTATACAGGAAATGCACTAGGTCACCCACAAAAGTCAAGACTTAGAGAGGAGGAACTATTGATGGTCGGAAATCAACCAGAACAGACTGAGGAGTCTGGCTGGACTGGCATTGTATATATACTACTTTACATGCGGCGGCCATGAGGCATACTTTAGGGCAGGTGCTCAGTAAGTGATGACGTACCGTGAGATAAACTACTATGTATGTACTAAGTGTTCACACGACTGTGGGAACAAGAGTCTAGAACTACAACATGAGGCCACCATGCTTTTAACATGCGCTAGCCATGAGGTATGATGTCATAATGGTCCAGACTCGAGTCACGTGACATGATAAGATATGATCGAGCACTAAGATGCGAGATAAGATAGGCGTGTGCTTAGATAAGATAACGAGAGCACTTAAAAGCTAGGTTAAAGAACGAGGTTTGTAACATTACCCCCCTACTAGGAGTGAGATTTCAGATCACAAATAAGAAGAGCTGCAAGGCATGAGACCCGGAAGTCAATCGCCCAGGTACAAACTTCAATATTCGGTGGAACCAGAGGTAAAGTTGACCACAGGAGTATTAAAAACACCCTGGAACAAGGCATGAGACATATTAAGCCATCGAGGGGCACTAGGGTTTGTCTTGTGAAACAAGGCAATAGCATCTTTTCCATGTTTGGCAATAGAGGAAGCAGCTTCCCAGGTCTGATCAGATTCATCATAACCTTTCCAATGAATTAAGTATTGGAAACTGCGACCAATAGGGCGAGAATCCACAATGTATTCAATTTCAAATTCTTCGTGACCTTCATCGTCAACAGAGATAGAACCAGGACGAATGACAGGTTGTCCATCAAGAGGTTCAATGTATGGTTTAACACATGAAACATTCACAATGTTACGAGCGGTTATCGATTTAGGGAACAACAGTTCCACAGAGTTGGTATACACATTGGTGACCTGATAAGGTCCAATCCATTTCTCGGTTAACTTTCGAGAGGGTCTATCAGCAATAGCGAGATGCTCTGATGACAAAAGAACGAGGTCGCCAATTGCATAAGCAGGAGCATCAGATCCAGATTTATTAGCCTGAAGTGACATTTTGGCACGAGTTTTCTCCAAATTTGCTTTAGCAGACTCCAAATTGGAATTCATGTCGGATGCGAATGCTTCTGCAGCAGGCGATTTCACTATGCGAGGTTCTATACCCATGCGAGGAGTAAATGTCTTTGTAAGCTGGAAGGGTGTAAATCCTGTAGATGATGATTTCGTATTGTTGAAGTTAAATTGCGCAAGTGCAAGCCATTCTACCCATTGAGATTGCTTTTCGGCAGCAAACAAGTGGAGATATTGATTCAATTCTCTGTTAATACGCTCGGTTTGTCCATCCGTTTGAGGGTGATAGGCTGTGGACATTTTCTTTTCTATTTTCAACAATTTAAGAAGGTCGATCATCATTTGTCCAGTGAATTGTGGACCACGATCGGATATGATAGAATCCGGCAAACCATGATGTTTCCATACATAGTCTTTATACAATTGCACGGTTTTCTATGCAGTAACAGATTTAATGGTCGGGATTAGGGCTACTTCTTTGGAGAAGCGATCCACAACTACAAGCACGCTATCATATCCATGTGATTCCGGAAAGCCAGTGACAAAGTCAGCTGAGACATCTTTCCATGGTCCAGATGCTACTGGTAGGGGTTGCAGTTTTCCTGCAGGTGCTATATTCGATGGCTTCATATGTGCACATTGATCACAAGATTTGCAATATGTTTCTATATCGGTTTTCATGCCAGGCCACTTGTAGTAGCGCGATATCAATTCTTTGGTTTTATCCAGGCCTTTGTGTCTGGCGAGTGGATGATTGTGAAATTGCGTCATTACTTCTAGACGCAATTTTCTAGGTACCCATATTTTCCCATCGTATTCCCATAAGCCTTTACTATATACTGATCCTTCAGTGACGGTGTGTTTCTTTTGCTCTATTTTTATCCTATCGAAGAGTTCAATTTCTTGTACACTACGAATTTTGGAACTATCTATCATAATGGTGTTTTTGTTATTGTTTTCTATTCCTATACTATGATCTTCTCTTCTAGATAAGGCATCGGCTTTTCCCATTGCTGTGCCAGGTTTGTTTACAAGTACATAATCAAAACGAGAGAGATATTGAGTCCGTCTAGCTTGTCGCTTGTTCAGATCTTGCGATTTCATAAAGTACATAAGGTTTTTATGATCTGTCCAAACTTCAAACTGATGTCTAGCTCCTTCTAGATGATGTCTCCATTGTTCAAGAGATCGGATGATTGCTAACATTTCTTTGTCTGCGATAGGATAATTCCATTCTTCTTTAGTCATGCTATGAGACATGTATGCGACAGGGTGCCATTTGTCTTCCTTAAGGGTTGACAATACTGCACCAGTGGCGAATTCTGATGCGTCGCATTCGACATGATAAGGGGTCGTGTCATCTGGATACGCCAAGACAGGCGCTGTAGTGAATTTCTCTTTGAGACTATTGAAAGCTATTTGTTGTGCATTTCCCCAGCACCAGGGTTGATCTTTCTTTGTTAAGTCATGTAAGGGACGGGCGATCAAGGAGTAATTCTCAATGAAACATCGATAGAAATTGGCTAGTCCTAAGAAGCTTCGAACTCCTTTTACGTTATGAGGAACCGGCCATGATGCAATTCCATCAAGTTTGCTTTTGCTCATCGAGATTCCTTCTCCCGATACATCCATTCCAAGCATATCTACTTTTGTGACTTCGAAGAAGCACTTCAATGGTTTGACAAACAGATCATTTTCACAAAGTTTCCAAAGTACTCTTCATACTGCTTCATGATGTTTCTGTACATTGTTGTGTTTCGAGAATATCAATAGATCATCAATATAGATAATGACTATGTCTTCATCCTCAGCAAAGATCTTGTTCATCATTTGCTGGAATGTTGCGGGACTATTACACATTCCAAAGAACATGACGGTTGGTTCATATGACCCTAGATGGCAGACGAAGGCTCCTTTCCATTCGTCACCTTCTTTGATGCGGACATTATTGTATCCCCATCGAAGATCCATTTTGGTAAACAATTTAGCTCCTTTGAGCTTATCTATTACTTGCGAAATCAACGGAAGGGGGTAATTGTTTTTAACCGTGCCTTCGTTAAGATATCTATAGTCCATAACCATTCGCTTCTTTCCATCCTTCTTTGGGATAAAGAACACTGAAGATGTTTGGGGCGATTTAGAAGGTCTGATATAACCCTTTTTCAATTGCTCGTTCACGAACGCTTTAACTTCATCCTGTTCGGTGGGTCCCAGCGGGATTAATTTACCCTTTTTAGATACAAAATCGGGTTTCAAATCTACCGCGTGGTCCCATGCTTTTCGTTCAGGGAGGCGTTCGGATACTTTCTCCAAAAAGACATCGAGGAAGTCTCTATAGTGTTCTGGTACCAATTTGAAGGCATCTTCAGAGCTATGGTCGGGTATCGTAAACTGGTCTGTGTACGTATTTGCTATGTAAGATTTCTTGTGTTCTTCCATTCTATTACCATATGTACTATTCAATACTTTGCACGACATGGGGCAGCGATCCATGTGTACATGACCTAAGGTCCAATTAATAGAGGGATTGTGGTCCCTTAACCATGTGTATCTGAGAATTAGCTGATTCCAGCCAAGATTGGTAACATCAGCGATGACTTTTTCGTGATGTCCCTTGTAGTCTATAATAAGATTACACGTGTACGCAATGCCTCCAGCGGAGTTAATAGTTCCATCCACGTTGTAGACAGGCACCACGTTTTCAAGGGGTGTGAGAGGAATGCGGTTTTTCTTTGCCCATTCCGTATTGATAAATATGCCATTGGCGCCACTATCCAGTAGGGCATTTGCAGAGATGTTTTTGTCTTTTTGTATTATATTGATTTTTAAGGTTATTTCTCTGAGTGGCTTGAGAGTGCGCACTCTTCAATCAGTCGGGTTCTGAAGAGAAATATTTTTTTCTTTTTTAACAGAATTAAGTACCCTTTTACTGGGGCCACACTCAATACGAGATGCTGTTTCGGTTTCGACATCTGGTAGGCTACCACATCGAGATGTCAGAGATAAAGAGAAGGAGGAATCGGTATCACTATCTAAAATTACATTTGAATCAAGAGGAGAGAAACTATTACTAAGAGGTAAGGAAAAAGAATTTGTACTAGCACTATCTAGGTGTCGAGTACGTAAGGAAACGGAAGAAGAAGAAATATCGTCCTTCAGAGAAGAGGGTGCCTTACCCGATAAGGTCCTCACTGGGCTTTTCCCAAAGTCGTTTCCATGTCACAGAAATAGGCTCTAGCGGCCTCTATGTCCATCCCCTGAATGGCACTTTGCCAGTTGACTGCTGGCGCCTTAAAGGGGTTTGTTTGTTGCGCAGTTTTCTCTGCGACGCAGACTTGTTTGCCCTTGAATTTAGAGCATTCTTTGCGGTGTCCTCTGCGTAAGAACCCACATTCTTGGCATCGAGTTGATGCGGCCTTGCATTCCTTTGCACGATGCCCTTCTTTGCCACAATTGTAGCATCCTATGGTGTTTACTTGATGTGCCCCTTGAGTAGAGGCCACTGCAGCTGCGAATGACTTAGAACCTCCGCCAAAGTCGGAAGGTTCTTCCCACGCCTGGGCTGCTCCGATGTCCATGGTGTTAGGGTCTTTTCGCAGTCCCTTGCAATACTCGAATGCTTCTATGGCTTCTCCATATTTTTGGAGGACAGTAATATAATCCTCTACCAGTGCTTGTCTGGAGTCATTTAAGTATACCTGCCTTATGATATCTTGGCGAGTATTTTGTTCAAGTAACACGGTTCCCATGTAGTCCCCGCAGTTGGCTTCTTCGTATGCAGTGAGCCATTTGGTCAAGTAGACCTGCATCCTTTCATTGTTGCCTTGCTTAAGGGCCATTAGCTTTCTTAGTGCTAGATCTTTATTGTTTTCTATTTGGAAATGGTTTCTTAACCCTCTTTCTAGCAAAGCGGGGCGTGGGTAACTGTTGTTTGTTCTACATTGTTTCATTTGGTTATGGGCCCACGATCCCACACCATTTTTGTCTTGGTCTTTCGACCCGATTCTTGATAAAGTGGCCATACATCTTTCTTTATCTATGGGGTATGCTTCTTCATTCATTTCCATGAAGACTTGCATCTTCAACCACCATTCTTCGAACCTGGAATATGTTCCATCATATTGCCCTGGATCAGGCACCACCGAGATTTTCTTTTTCACCTTAACTTGTGAAGCTGGTTTTGCTGCTGCACTTGTTGCGGCAGCTTCGGCGATGGCCACTCTGTTTTCTGATGCTTGTACTGTTGCATTCAGAGCATTTATAACCGCATTCTGATCTGCGATTTGCTGCTGCAGTGAGGCGAGCAGAGCGGCGATATCTGCGTTCGACATATTGGGTGTATGCTGGGTTAGGAATAAAGTAAGGTGATTGGTTTTCTATTTCCAAACACGTAAGATCATCGTTTGGATCGTATTTGGTTTCAAGGGGAGGATATTGTAGATCTGGGGTGATAGATTCCCTTTTTATCTCGATCTTTACGATCGGCGAGAGGAGTCGGGCGAAGTTATGGGTAGCTATTTTGACCGAGTGATAACTCACGAAGAGACCAGCTGCAATCTACCTTGGGTGATACTCACGAAGAGACCAACAACCAAGATACCTAAAGGGGAAGAAAACTATACTAAAATGGAGGGAGTCGAGGAACCAGGAATGCCTGGCTACGGCACAGATTTAGCTCTGTAAGGCTGCAAATCTTTCAGAAGAGATCGTGATTCTGTTGTTTGCATGGTGACAACTCCACTGCACTGACCCACTTTGTGCCAAGGGATTGATCCTTATTTTTGCGTGGTCAGAAGGGTTCACTCGAACATGATCTACCCTGACAATGCGAACGCAAACTACACTGGACCAGCGTATAACTAGCAGTGGGGACTCGGTTGCTTTCCGAGGATGGTAACCTGGTCAAGGGTTCTCTTATCCTCGATGTGAGGGGTCTCCCTTAAGTCTGGGATCCGACTATAACCACAGCAATAACGATGACGAGAGGGGATGGTGTGATGAGGGCCTCGATAGTGTTTGATGGTTGTGTCACGTGTACCGGTGACGGGTGAGGTAGTGAGAATAGAGTCTGTTCTTATGTTGGCAACGACAAATCCTATACAGGAAATGCACTAGGTCACCCACAAAAGTCAAGACTTAGAGAGGAGGGACTATTGATGGTCGGAAATCAACCAGAACAGACTGAGGAGT
>JBBPMR010001295.1:0-10614 GCA_038090415.1 Rossbeevera mucosa | reverse complement strand
GCCAGCTGCTGCCATATGGCGCACTGCCACTTCATCAGGTTATGAGCCCTGGTAGCCAAAGCGGTACCTCACGCCTTTATGGCTGCAGTATCTGCTAGCTCCAGAAGGTTCACTGCTGTGTGGAAACACTGCATGCACAGGTTGCAAACCTGCACCATTGTGCTTCATTACTGCATGATTTAGTAGCTCTAGTAGGGAGAAACTATGCAGGTTCACCACACTGACTAGTTTGTATTCTATAGAATCAACAATGTCTCCTCTGCCATCACCATCACCGTCCTCAATGGTGCAAACTGGTCCCAATGGTGGCCTGTCATGAATGCCTACATCTGCTCCACCGGCTGTGCCTGGGTGCTTTCTGTTACAGCCCCTACTTTCAACACTAATGCTGCCATGGAGGATACCAACTTCTGGATCTCCTGGAACAAGGCAAACAACACCATCTCCGGGACTGTTAAACTCTACATGATGGAGTCCCTTCACCAAAAGTACTCAGCAATGGACAATGCCGCCACTCTCCTAGCAGGTCTCAAGGCTGAATACGACACCCGAGGTATTACCAGAGCCTTCGTGCTCTTCAAAGAGCTGCTTGATACAAAGGTTGCTCAGTCTTTTCATCCCGTTCCCTCCATCAACAAGGTGGAAAACCTTTACTCACGCCTTGACACTGCGGATTACAAGCTCTCCGATAAAGTCCAGGTGATGCTTCTGCTCGCCAAGCTCGCTCCCTCAATGGATGTCGTTGCGCAGATGATTGTGCAGAAGAAGGACTCCACCGGCGCGTTCGTTGATCCTAAGGTCAGCGATATCCAGCAGGCTGTGATCCTATTATGGGATCAGTGCTAGATGAAGGATGCTCCTCAGGCCCACAAGATCAGCGCTGTTAAATGCAAAGGCAACGACCCCAAGTTTGAACAGCAGCAGTCATCTAACGATGACAGCACTAGGAAGAATAAAGAGAGACGAGGCAAACGTGGTGGCAAGAACCACCAGGAGAAGGAAGAATCCAACTCCACCACTGATCATGACCATGGCCATGCCCACATCGCCTCCATCGCTTATACCTCTGGCCCTGAACCCTTCCCGGATCCTTGCGCCCTTGCCAACTGACCTGCCCAATTGTATCAAGGGCACCAAGGTCCGCCTGCCTGTACCCAAATACAGTAGGCGTTTTCTCTTGCCCACCAGCTCGAGATCACCCCTTCAATCGAGACAATTAGCTCTCTCGATGCAGGTCTGTCATGGCAAGGACTCTCCTTTCTTGCAGGTATCAACCTGGTCGCCCCCTCCTCCTCTTTTGCTCCGCCAATGCTTGCCTCATGGCTCAAGCATATCCTGGAGCGTGATGAAGACACCCCTCCTCCATCCAAGCATTCCAGAAGGAATGCTATCATGTCTGCTCCATCAGACACATGGAATGAAGGGGATAATGACTGGGCAATTGGGCCTGTCATCCCGCATCTAAAGTCAGTAGCTTCTTCCTACTGCTCCACAAAGAACTCGCTAACAGCAGCTTCTGCACTCACAGCTCGTAGTACCATATCTTTGTGTAGTAGCATAGATAAATGCAATGTGGACATTTGCACCTGCTCTAAGTGTGCACACCATGAGAATGAAGCTAAACAACTATGGATACTTGACTCTGGTGCATCTATGCACTTTACATTGTTACAGGATGCTTTTGTGGACTTCACAGAGCTTAAAAAAGGTCATCAGCTGCCTGTACAAACAGCCACTGGTGCAATCTTTGTCACAGGAATCAGGAAAGTGCGCCTTCAATGGCGAACTCTTGAGAACCAAGTGTGCTATCTTGAGCTGCACTATGTTGGATATATCCCCAAATCAGGGGTTAATCTAGTCTCAATGGGACAGCTCCTCATGAGAGGCGCAAAAGTACATGGCACAGCCAATAAATTAATTATGACTTTTGGACATGGTGAAATACTCGCTCCATTTACCACTAGCAGGCTCAGGTGTAACATGTACACCCTAAAGGCCTCACCAGCTACAAAGGCTGCTTTGAGCGCCATAGACTACAAAACCATTCACTGGCGCCTGGGACACCCCTCTAGTGAAGTTGTCAAACAGGCTAAAGAGCATACTACTGGACTTCTGGACTTCACTGTCCCAGATAAAGACCCTCACGTCTGTTCTGGTTGCGCCAAAGGCAAGCAACCCTAACGCTCCTTCCCCCCATCTGCTGTGCATGCCAAAAACACATTTGAACTTGTCCACATGGACATTAAATCCTTCCCAACCAAATTGTACTGTAAATACAGGTACATTATCATTTTTCTGGATGATTTCACCTCCACGGCATGGTCTGTACCTTTGCACACCAAAAATGCTGCATTGACCGCCACCAAACACTTCTTACAAGAGGTGAAGACACAATTTAATGCACAGGTGAAGGGTTGGATGTCTGACTTCGGCAGTGAATACAAATCAGCTGCCTATAATAGTCTGCTCAAGGGGGAGGGCATTAGGATTCACGAAAGTGCTCCTCATGTCCCTCAACAAAATGGGCATGCAGAAAGATTCATGCACACCCTCATGGACAAAGCTGAAGCAATGCGCTATATGGCCTGCTTGCCTGACAGCTGGTGGGAATTTGCAGTCGCTCATGCAACACATTGCTACAACCGCACCCCTCTAAGCCGCCTTTAATGGCGCACATCCATTGAGGCTCTTCATTCGAAGAAGCCCAGGATTGATCACTTGTGTGTCTTTGGTTGCACTGCATATGTATTCCTTCCTGCTGATGTTCAGGCCGATAAATTAGCCCCTAAATCAGAACTCATGGTGTATCTTGGTGTAGCACCAGGAAATGAATCTAATTTCCTTTTTATGCATTCCCCCAACAATGTCCTCTTCACAGCTGCACAAGCCTCATTCGAGGAAGCGCAATTTCCCCACTGTGATAAACCAAGCAGAGCTGTTACAAACCCTCTTTTGCAACCTAGCTTTAGCACTGGTTTATCTTATTTTATCTAAGCGCACGTCTATCTTATCTTATCGATCAAGCGCCGGATCATATCTTATCATGTCATGTGACTCGAGTCTAGACCACTATGATGTCATATCTCATGGCTAGTGCATGCTAAAGGCATGGTAGCCTCATGTTATAGTTCTAGACCACAGCTCCCACAATCGTGTGAACACTTAGTACATATATAGTAGATTATCTCATGATACATCATTGCTCACTAAGCACCTGCCCTAGAGTATGCCTCATGGCTGTCGCATGTAAAGTAGTATATAACAATGCCAGTACCAGCCAGACACCTCAGTTGGTTCTAGTTGATTCCCCGACCTGAAATAGTCTCCTTTCTCCTTGAGCCTTGTTTTGTGTGGTGACCTAGTGCCTTAACTGTATAGTTTTGGTCATTGCCAACATAAGAACAGACTCTTTTTTTCACTACCTCACCACTGCTCATGACTGCCTATCATTGCAACACGTTCTTTGACTCCAACAAATCCGACACTCGAGGCCTTCATTGTGCCATACTTTTCTTGTTACTCGATTGGTCTTGTCCACACCACTTGGGTGTAAAACAGCCATGCTTGGATAGCGGATCAGGAACCTTAACCTGCGCAGACCACAACTGCAGCTAAACTGTGTTTCATAGTAGAGCTATACACGTTCACTTCGTGGGTTATTAGTCCTCATTCGAGAGGGAGCAGCCCACCGTGTGGATAGTTTCGAAAGAATCGAATTACGAGCTTCTTCAATTTAAAATGAGACTCGCAGCCTTGGCAAGCTAAATTGTCAGCTGTAGCCAGGCAGTATTCCAGTTCTATCAACTCATGCCAACAAGCATTTGGGACTTGTGGACCCATATTGCATTTACAGGTCCGCTTCTAGTTGAGAAGGACTCTTCGTAAGATCCCCCTAGAAAAGAAGGTATAGTAACAGTAGCTGGTCTCTATGTGAGTATCACTTCTGTCAAAATAGCTACCATACAATTTTCCTCAAACTATGGATATACCATAAACTTCACTCGCCTCATATCGTCTACCTCCATTAAAGAAGAGTCAGTTACCCCTGATCTTCAATACCCACCGATTCCTCCTGAGGGACACCCTGACTACAATCCAAATGATCACCCAGGCCCCGACATAGAAAGACAATCCCCCCGCTATTGCAAACGCTAGTCGTCACTAGTTCCTTTTTCGTTTTAGCACCGTATGCACCTATTTCTTTTCTTTCTTTTCGTTAAAGTCCAGAGCGCCCATAGTATAAGCGCTCAGTCCTTAGTTTCTTATCTTATCTTATCACACCGCATTACGTAAACGGTCTAGACTTACACGCATTCGGTGCAAGGCATGCTTCTCTTCCATTCCACATAGCCTTGCCTCACTTCAGCCTCATGGTAAGCATAGCCTTGCCTCATTGTAGACACATGTAGTTTAGGGTAGGTCAGACACAGCTTGGTCTGTGCGCATGTACCAGTAGTATAAATACTTGAATACAGCAGTGGGGAACTGGTTGCTTTCCAGTGACAGTAACCTGGTCAAGGGATTCCAGTTAACCTCTGGTAATATGAGGGGTTCCCCTTAACTCTGGGGTCTGAGTGTACACAGCAGGTAGAAAGAACTAGTCTTGTTCTAATGAAGGCAACCTTTGATGAAGTCTAGGTGCTGCACTCGAACTTAACTAAGGAAGAAAAGGTGTTGGCAAAGGGAATCCAACGAGAACAAGACTGGCTTGTTCTATTGCTGCATATATGCTTGTTCGGCGTGATCGGATTGGTGGTATCGGATTTATTCGGTACAGATTCCCAGTTCGTGTAAATAAGAATAAAGTTGCTGGGACCGTTAGGACCCGTGATAGTGCACTACACGCGGATCAGTAGGATGAGAGGCTACTGCGGAACTGTGACCCGATATCGAGCACAGTGGAATTACGAGCTTCTTCCGTAAGACTCGCAGCCTTACAGAGCTAAATCTGTGCCGTAGCCAGGCATCCCCGGTTCCCTCGACTCATGCCAACAAGCGTGCGGTGCTCGTGACACTGCGAATTTTTTTAGGTATACCCATTTGGTGGTTGGTCTCTTCGTGAGTATCACCCAAGTGAAGTGTTCATGGTTGGTCTCTACATGAGTATCACCAAACAAAGTAGCAAAACTGGATTTCGAAGGGGATTTAGTAGAATTTATCTGTAGCAACTTTAGCACAGAACCAGAACAATATATTCCCCCCAAACCAATCGAATCCGAAATCGAAATCTTCGAACCCATCAGACTTAGTAACCTCCAAGATCTAGACGAGTGGCCTTATTGGCTCCGCAATACTTTTAGGAAATCATTGATCAGACAAGGACCTCCGATCACCCAGACATACACCCCTCACGGTTACGAATCCATAGCTGTATTTGAAATCACACCCCCCTCCTTACCGCCGCAAGAAATCATAGATCTCGATGGCCTCGATGGAAGAAATGCTGCAGTTAATTCATCAGCTCAACGCAAAAGTAAACGAGGTTGTAGCAGAGAATCACACATTGAAGGAGCGCCTAGAAAGAGCAGAAGACTCTGTAGACGTCGCGAGGACGAGAGCAGAGGAGGTCTCTGAGGACGTCGCTAGAGGAACCATCTTGACCACGGTGAATAAAAAGGTTACCATAGTCCCTGATCTGGGGAACTTTAATGGCGCCTATAACCGGTTTGAAGAATGGTGGACAAAGATGGAGGTGTATTTGAAGATGAATCGGGAAGCATACCCGAAAAACGAACATCGAACCTATGCTGTGTTGGTTCGAATTGGATCGACAAAGGAGAAAGATGAGAATGGAGCAGGAGCTTGGGCTCGAAACGAGCTCAAGAAAACAAAGACTTACAAAGAAACAGATTGGCCCACTATGGATGTGGTAGAACGAACGTTAAGACAACATTTTACCATGGGGAATGAAAAAGACTTAGCTGTGTGAAGGTTAATGTCTATGAAACAAGGGTACAAGGAACGTACCCAAACCTTCCTCACCAGGTGGATCGCCAATTACGATCAAGCAATGTGTGGAGACACGATGGGGATTGCCCTTCTAGAATAACAAATTCGGGCCGAAGTAATGAAGCCCATTTTCCTCGACAAAGCCCGGCAAGATACCGTACCGGCTTATGTAATGGTGATTCAGCAGTATGCCAAGTCAATTGAATCCTTTGAGACTCAAAGCAAGGTCCCAACTGTTACAAACCTCACTCTTTTACCTAGCTTGTAAGTGCTCTCGTTATCTTATCTAAGCGCGCATCTATCTTATCTCGCATCTAAGCGCTCAATCTTATCTTATCGTGTCACGTGACTCGAGTCCAGACCACTATGACATCATACCTCATGGCTAACGCATGTTAAACGCATGGTGGCCTCATGTTGTAGTTCTAGACTCTCGTTCTCACAGTCGTGTAAACACTTAGTACATACATAGTAGTTTATCTCATGGTACATCATCGCTTACTGAGCACCTGCCCTAAAGTACGCCTCATGGCCGCCGCATGTAAAGTAGTATATATACAATGCCAGTCCAGCCAGACTCCTTAGTCTGTTCTGGTTGATTTCCGACCTAAAGCAGAGTCCTCTCTTGTCTTAGTATTATTGGTGGTGACCTAGTGCCTTAACTGTATAGTTTTGGTCATTGCCAACATAAGAACAGACTCTTTCCTTCACTACCTCACCCGTCACTGGTACATGTGACACAACCATCAAACACTATCGAGGCCCTCATCGCACCATCCCCTCTCGTCATTGTTTATTGCTGTGGTTATAGTCGGATCCCAGACTTAAGGGAGACCCCTCACATTGAGGCTAAGAGAACCCTTGAGCAGGTTACCCTCTGTGGAAAGCAACCACATCCCCACTGCTGAATATACGCTGGTCCGGCGTCGTTTGCGTTCGCATTGTCAGGGTAGATCACATTCGAGTGAACCCTTCTGACCGTGCAAAAATAAGGATCAAACCCTTGGCACAAAGTGGGTCAGTGCAGCGGAGTTGTCACCGTGCAAACAACAGAATCGCGATCTCTTCTGTAAGATTCGCAGGCTTACAGACCTAAATCTGTGCCGTAGCCAGGCATCCCCGGTTCTCCGACTCCCTCCATATTAGTATAGTTTTTCCTCCCCTCTAGGTACTTTGGTTGTTGGTCTCTTCGTGAGTATCACCCAAGGTAGATCGCAGCTGGTCTCTTCATGAGCTATCACTCGGTCACAATAGCTACCCACAACTTCGCTCGACTTCTTTCGCCGATTGTTAAAATTGAGCCAAAAGAAGAATCTTTAACTCCAGAACTCCGATACCCTTCATACGATCCTAATGACGATCTCACGTGTCGAGAAATAGAAAACCAATCTCCCCGATTTATCCCGAACCCCATCTACACCCAATATGTCGAACGCAGATATCGCCGCTCTGCTCGCATCGCTGCAGCAGCAGATCGCAGATCAAAATGCGGTCATAAATGCACTGAATGCAACCGTGCAGGCGTCCGAAAATCGAGTCGCCATTGCAGAGGCAGCAGCAATGGCCGCCGCAGCTAAACCGGCTCCACAAGTAAAAGTAGAAAAAAAGATCTCAGTAGTGCCCGATCCAGGACAATATGACGGCACTTATTCTAGATTTGAAGAATGGTGGCTAAAAATGCAAGTATTCATGGAGATGAATGAAGAAGCATATCCAACAGACAAAGAAAGGTGCATGGCCACCTTATCAAGAATTGGGTCGAAAGACAAAGACACAAATGGTGCGGGAATGTGGGCCCGCAACCAAATGAAACAATGTAGAACAAACGACAGCTACCCACGCCCCGCTCTGCTAGAAAGGGGATTACGAAACCGTTTCCAAATTGGAAACAACAAGGATCTAGCACTAAGAAAGCTGATGGCCCTTAAGCAAGGCAACAATGAAAGGATGCAGGTCTATTTGACCAAATGGCTTACTGCATACGAGGAAGCAAACTGCGGCGACTATATGGGAACTGCGTTACTCGAACAAAACACCCGCCAGGATATCATACGGCAAGTGTATCTAGATGACTCTCGACAAGCACTGGTAGCAGACTATATCATAGTGCTTCAAAGATATGGAGAAGCTCTAGAAGCATTCGAGTACCGCAAGGGACCCCGAAAAGACCCCAACGCCATGGAGATAGGAGCAGCTCAGGCATGGGAAGAGCCTTCTGAATTTGGTGGAGGTTCCAAGTCATTCGCAGCCGCAGTAGCCTCCACTCAAGGGGCACGACAAGTAAATGCCATCGGATGCTACAATTGTGGCAAAGAAGAGCATTGTGCGAAGGAATGCAAGGCCACATCAACTCGATGCCAAGAATGCGGGTTCTCGCGTGGAGGACACCGTAAAGAATGCTCTAAATTCAAGGGCAAACAAGTCCGCGCCGCTGAGTCAACAGCGAAATCAAACAACCCCTTTGGAAAGGCGCCAGCAGTCAACTGGCAAAATGCCATTCAAGGGATGGACATTGAGGCTGCCAGAGCCTATTTCCGTGACATGGAAACGACGCAGGGAAAAGCCTAAGGGAGACCAAATCGGGTAACGGTACTCCCCCCCTGACGGACGATATTTCTTTTTCTTCCTCTTCCGTTTCTTTACGTACTCGACACCTAGATAGTGCTAGTACAAATTCTTTTTCCTTACCACTTAGTAATAGTTTTTCTTCCCTTGATTCTCATGTAATTTTAGACAGTGATACCGATTCTTCCTTATCTCCGACATCTCGATGTGGTAGCCTACCAGATGTCGAAACCGAAACAGCATCTCGTATTGAGCGTGGCCCCGGTAAAAGGGTACTTAATTCTGTTATAAAAGAAAAAAATATTTCTCTTCAGAACCCGACTGATCGTAGAGTGCGCACTCTAAAGCCACTCAGAGAAATAACCCTAAAAATTGATATAATCCAAAAAGACAAAAACATTTCGGCAAACGCCCTACTGGATAGTGGCGCTAATGGAATATTTATCGATACGGAATGGGCAAAGAAAAGTCGCATTCCTCTCACACCCCTTGAAAACGTGGTGCCTGTCTACAACGTGGACGGAACTATAAACTCCGCTGGAGGCATTGCGTACACGTGTAATCTTATTATAGACTACAAGGGACATCGGGAAAAAGTCACAGCCGATGTTACCAATCTTGGCCGGAATCAGCTGATTCTAGGATACACATGGTTAAGGGACCACAATCCCTCTATCGATTGGACCTTAGGTCATGTACACATGGACCGTTGCCCTATGTCGTGCAAAGTATTGAACAGTACATATTGTAATAGAATGGAAGAATACGAGAAATCTTACATAGCAAATACGTACACCGATCAGTTTACGATACCGGACCCTAGCTCTGAAGATGCCTTCAAATTGGTACCAGAACACTACAGAGATTTCCTTGACGTCTTTTCGGAGAAAGTATCCGAACGCCTCCCTGAACGAAAAGCATGGGACCACGCGGTAGATTTGAAACCCGATTTCGTGCCTAAAAAGGGTAGATTGATCCCGCTGGGACCTGCCGAACAGGATGAAGTAAAAACGTTTGTGAACGAACAATTAAAGAAGGGTTACATTAGACCTTCTAAATCTCCACAGACATCTCCAGTGTTCTTTATCCCAAAGAAGGATGGAAAGAAGAGAATGGTTATGGACTATAGATACCTCAACGAAGGCACGGTGAAAAACAACTACCCCCTTCCGTTGATCTCGCAAATCATAGATAAGCTTAAAGGAGCTAAATTGTTTACAAAGATGGATCTTCGATGGGGATACAATAACGTCCGCATCAAAGAAGGCGACGAATGGAAAGGAGCCTTCGTCTGCCACCTAGGGTCATATGAACCAACTGTCATGTTCTTTGGAATGTGTAATAGTCCCGCGACATTCCAGCAAATGATGAATGAGATCTTTGCCGAGGATGAAGACATAGTCATTATCTATATTGATGATTTATTGATATTCTCGAAACACAACGATGTACAGAAACATCGTGAAGCAGTACGAAGAGTACTTTGGAAACTTCGCGAAAATGATCTGTTTGTCAAACCATCGAAGTGCTTCTTCGAAGTCACCAAAGTAGACATGCTCGGAATGGATGTATCGGGAGAAGGAATCTCGATGAGTAAAAATAAACTTGATGGAATTGCATCATGGCCTGTTCCCCATAACGTAAAAGGAGTTCGAAGCTTCTTGGGACTAGCCAACTTCTATCGACAGTTCATTGAGAACTACTCCTTGATTGCTCGTCCCTTGCATGATCTACCAAAAAAAGATCAACCCTGGTGCTGGGGAAATGCACAACAAATAGCTTTTGATAGTCTCAAAGAGAAATTTACCACCGCGCCTGTCTTGGCATATCCGGATGACATGACCCCTTATCGTGTCGAATGCGACGCTTCTGAATTCGCCACTGGTGCTGTACTATCAACCCTTAAAGAAGATAAATGGCACCCCATCGCATATATGTCTCATAGCATGTCAAAAGAGGAAAGGAACTACCCTATCGCAGATAAAGAAATGTTAGCGATTATCCGATCCCTTGAACAATGGAGACATCATCTAGAAGGAGCTAGACATCAGTTTGAAGTTTGGACAGATCATAAAAACCTCATGTACTTTATGAAATCGC
>JBBPMR010001294.1:0-10648 GCA_038090415.1 Rossbeevera mucosa | reverse complement strand
GAAGCAGTCTCTTCATGCAATAATGAAAGAGCCGGTATCCACCAACCGAGTTGTTGTCGAAGGAGTGCAATTTGGATACTGGTAAGTATCCCAGTAAAATGGATGCGTGCTTAGTGGGCTGATGATGAACATGTTTCGATATGTTACCGATGCTGAGGTATACTGGCCATGCAGACTTGTTATCTTTGAAACGAGACAGTTCTGTCTTATCAGATGCCAGGATAATAGGTGCAATAGTGGCGCCTTCAGGCAAACAGCCCTGTTTTTGCACACTGGGTAAGTTTCTTTCTTATCATTCGCCATTTACTGGTGCTTACTTGTGTCTCCCACCACCAGTCACCTGTCCACATTTCATTATACCACCAGGTTTGGCCACCAGGATCAGTGTACACCTTTTCAGGCACATACGCCATATCCTCCTTGAACACCGGATTACCAATTAGTTCTTGAACACAGGCTACTGGATCGCCCAACCAAAGTTCCAATTCTTCTGCATCTTCACCGTGAACAACCTCGTTTGTCATCAGATCCAGGTTATCACCATGCACTCTCATGAGTTCACAGATCCACTCAGGGCCGGTTGGAAGTTGGTCAATCAACTTCATGAACAGATGTTTGCTACGGTAACTTGGCTGTGTTCGTTCTCATGTCTGCATACCCAGTATCTTGGTAAGTAAAGGTTTTTTTAATCCGCTATCAGCCACTTACAATAGATAGCTTTAGGAAGTCTTCAATTCCTTGCTGATTCACATTATTGGCAAGCCACTCAGCCAATTCCCATTCACCTTTGTTAGCAAATGGGATGTAGGGTCCCTATCCAGCAGAATCCTGGATATCTTTCATCAGCTGAAATGAGGTGCTTGCTTCACCAAAGACTGTTCCTGCAGAATGTATGACAAACTCTTCAGCGTAATGGGAGAAATAAGCCCTCTTGTCAGTTGCACACTCTTCCGCATCTTGAGGTGGAGAACTAGGGATATGTGTAGGGTAAGGTATGTTGTTCTCTGCATTCTGCCTGGATGGGTGAGATGCTACTGAAATTGAGGATGCAGTTTGTCGTTGGCGTTGACAATGAGCAGAATGGCTGATATGTCGATGTAGCCCATTTTCCGTTGGAAATCCATGACCACAGGCAGTGCAAGAATGGCCTCCTTGTGATTTGGGGGCAAGACGAGGCATGTAGTAGGTTGACAATCAATGGGTACATTTTTTTTGGATATTTCATTGCAGTGATGTCAGTAACCAAACCCAATTGACTCTTATAGTCCCCCCTGGTATATAATCCTGCCCTGGAGTCATAGTTTGACTCCGCATCTTTCCCACCTTTTTTCGCTTTTTTTCAATCCTCACTTTTACTTACTTTTGCACTATATGTCTAGCTTAGATCAGGTCACTCAACCAGTGGAAGGTCCTCGCAGTTGTGTGTGCTGCCTGAGTGAAAAAGTGCAAGCTATGTTAGGTTTGTGGCACACGGTGCTTTCATGTTGTCTTACTAACATTTTTTTTAAATAGATGAGACCTGTCAGAAGAAAGATGCCTCAGAGCAGCGTGCCCTTGCACAGGCCAAGTGGCGTGAGGAACTAGGGCTCAAGCGCCAACAAGCAAGCCGGGCAGCTGAACAAGACCTCACCATTCCAGCCAGCAACACCAAGAAGTCGACCGTTGGTGTTACCAAAGCACCACCAGCAGGTGAGGTGGGTTTACATAGAGCTCATGTTACGCTTGGTCCAGGTAGGAACAAGCATAGCCTCTTGGGGCGATAGGGTCGAAAGTGTTGCTGGGTATGCAGCCGAAGTTGAAGGATATCGAAGAGACCAAAGGTCTTGACGATAGACAAAGGACGAAGAGATGTTGCGTTGGGGTTGTGACTGCAGATGTCGAGCTATCGAATGTAGCGACGACTATTACACAATCAAATGAAGTATAATAATGTCAAGTGTCCAGTCAAGAGGAGGACGAAGACTCGCAGAGATTCACCCGGTGAAGGGAAGGGATGAAGAGTGGGCTAGATTGACGAGGTACCGAAGTACAAAGTAAGAGGAGATCTAGCTTAAGGAGTACAGATGGTATGAAAGGGTTTATATAAGTACAGGGAAATGGAAATGACTAAGCTGATGGAACACCATGGAACATGGTGGAAGGATGGTGAGTAATCCGCAGTGTGAAGATGAGTCAGAATAATCCGGATGAGTAATGATATACACATAAGATGAGTCATGATGAGTAATGCACAGTAAAGATGAGTCAAGAAGGAAGTGATGACTAAGGTAGATGGGTTAAGGGTATGATGTTATCACAGAAGAAAGAAAGGGCCGGGGCATGGTTTGAATGCAGGGCTTGGTAGTCTGTAGTGAAAACAAACGAGAAAAGAAAAGAAACAAGTGAAACGTAACATTACCCCCTCATTATGTCCAAGCTACCAGTGAAGGACTAGAAATCTCCGTAGGAGGGGCCAGGGGAACCAGTGACGTTGGTGTAGGCAGTGTCATCCCAGATGTCATTATCGACGAGCGTGTCATCAGCAGACAGGGAGCGACGTCGGTGAGGTGGGGGAATGGGATGAATCTGGTTGAATCGCCGGGAACGATTGGAGCGTGAGGAGCGCTAGGAGTGGGGAGAGGATTGCGGTGAGGACGCAGGGAATGGAATACCCGGGGGACGGCGAAGTGGGCAGTGGCTTTGAATATGACCAGGACGCCAGCGTAGACATGTGGAGCATTGGTAGAAGGGACAGTCTACCCGAATGTGGCCCAGGCGATGGCAGTGATAGCATACCTCATTGTAGCGGGGGTGCATACGGGGAATGGGAGTCTGTCCCGTATTGCCGGTCCAATAGGCTTCAGTGCGATCCAAGGTGTCAATCTCGGTGGTACTGAGAGGTGAGGAGAATGCAGATGGTGTATGTGGGGAAGGGATGCGTTCCTGCCATCGTAGTTCCTCTAAGTATCGGTCAAGATCCTGTAGGAATTCTCCCATGCCCAATTGATAGAGGGCGACAGCGAGTGCTCCACAGAGTTCGTTCCAGATGGTGGATAGTAAGGACCCAATAAACCCGACATGGGCTTGTGTGGTAATGTGGGAGGTGATGGGGGTGATACGTTCACATTGGAGGTAGGCACAGTATAACGAGTAGAGAGGTGAGCCTACATTCAAGTAGGCGGCAATGGCACTAGCGAGGCGGGAGTCGGTGATGCGGTGGTCAAGGTGCGGATGTATTCATCGTCTGGGAAGTTATTGCGAAGGCGGAAGGCATAGAGAGGTACGTCAACGGAGAGGATTGGTTCGGGGAGGCGAGCGGACGGGGTGGTAGCGAGCGAGACGGGGGGTAAGGTTTCGGGACTTGGTTGGACATTCCAGGTAGTGGTGTGGCTTTCTTCCCAGCTGGGATTGGACAGGTTATCCCAACCAGACTGAGCGATAGTAGACATAGTATCTAAGGGTGAGGAAGAAGAATTGGACGAAGAGATAGAAGAGGGAGTTGAGGAAGTAAATTCGATGGCCATGATATAAAACTAGTTCTGAGAAGGTTTTGAATGATGTGGTGAGATTTTCTTAGTAGAAGATGGGGGTAAGGAAGAAAGAGGGAAAGCGAGGGGATGGAGTTTTTTTATAACTTTTTAGAAGGGTTTTTGCATGCCGCAACTCCAATTCGGCAATCCACGAGTCTTCTTCAGTGGAGTACCCTTTCCAGTGGATCAGGAACATATGGCGTGACGGTGTTCCGCGATGGCGTAAAATCCATTCTATTTCGTATTCTTCTTTGCCCTCTACAAGCTCCAAGGGTGGTGCCGGGAAATTCTTCCCGTGAATGGGGTTCTTGTGGTAAGGGGTGAGAAGTGAGGCATGGAACGTGTCGTGAATCTTCCACGTTTTGGAGAGGCATAGTTTGTATGTGATCGGTGATAGGACTTTCATGATGGTGAAGGGTCCTTCTCGTTTAGGAGCAAACTTCGTGTGAGTCATGGTGCGGTGGAGGTTTTGGGCCTCGAGCCACACTTTATCCCCGAGGGCGAAGGGAATAAAGTGGTGGTTTGATCGGGAGGTCATGACTTGTCTGGCAAGTTCATGGGAAGCAAGAGCTTCATTGTGGGCTGTGGTAAGGTCTTTGAGGCAGGTTTCGACAGCCAGGATATTGGTATCTGGGATGACAGAGGGTAGGGCTTGAGGTTCAAACCCGAGGATTAAGGAGAAGGGGGATTTGTTAGTGACAGAGTGGGGGCGGTGGTTATGTGCAAATTCTGCATGGGAGATCAGATCAGACCATGAGGTAGAGTTACTACCGCAAAAGATACGGAGGTACGTCTCTACTTCTTGATTGACTCATTCTGTTTCTCCATTGGACTGGGGATGGTAGGCGGTGGACAAGGAGAGGTTATAGCCCAAGAGTCATCCAAGTTCTCAAGCGAAGGCTGAGGCAAATTGTGGACCACGGTCAGAGATAATCTTGTCGTAGAGTCTGAAATGTGTGTAAACTTTGTGGAAAAAGAGGGATGCTACCCCCTTGGCAGTGATGGATTTCTTTGTGGGGCATAGAATTACCCCCTTACTAAGCCCATGGTCTACCATGACCAGGAGAGAGTCAAAACCAGAGGAAAGAGGGAGGTCGGTAATAAGGTCACAAGAGACCTGTTGAAAAGGTCGGGAGCAGGTGGAGAAAATGGGGCAGAGTGGTGGGACGGTAGGGTGTGTGTTCACCTTGTTCTGCTAACAAAGGGCACAGCCCTCAACGTACTTTTGCATGTATTGGGCGAGGCCAGGCCACCAAAATTCCGCAGTGACGAGTTGACAGGT
Source organism: Rossbeevera mucosa (assembly GCA_038090415.1). Taxonomy (NCBI): domain Eukaryota; kingdom Fungi; phylum Basidiomycota; class Agaricomycetes; order Boletales; family Boletaceae; genus Rossbeevera; species Rossbeevera mucosa. The sequence goes on along the minus strand of JBBPMR010001294.1, from coordinate 5,857 downwards.
TTTCAGGTAGCCAGGATGGCTGGTGGTGGCATGATCGTGGCAACATTGGAGAACTGTGTGGCGGGAATTGTTGACAGAAGAAACGTAGACACGGCCTTTGAAGGTAAGAACGCCTGCCTCGAACTGCCAGTCCGAGAGACGAGACTGAAATGCAGGTGGGATTTTACCATCTAAAGCTTGGAGGGCCTGCAAAATGAGGGGATCGTCTTTGGAGGATTCGGAGATGACATCATAGAGAGTCAGGTCGATGAGGTGGACGAAGAGGGAGTCGGGCAGAAGGACCATATTGTCGTTGTCTGAAGCATCTGGGCAAAGGTTGGGACAGCGGGAAAGGGCATCGGGACCGGCAAGGAGTTTGCCAGCAACATGGACGATCTTTAGATCAAAGTCCAAGAGGTCAAGGAGCCAATGGGCCTGTCGGCGGTTCAGGTGTTGGGCCTGGCGAAAGTACATAAGGTTCTTGTGGTCCGTGAAGACTTGCACAGGGAAAGGGGAGCCATGGAGATAATGCCGCCATGTCTTGAGTGCGTGGATAATAGTGAGGAGTTCTCGGTCGTAGATATTGTAGTTCCGCTCTGTGGCGGAAAAGGTCTGCGAGAGGTAGGAGCATGGATGCCAATTCCCATTTGAATCGGTTTGGAGAAGGATAGCACCGGTGGCATATTTTGATGCGTCGGTGGTGATGGCGAAGGGGGCGGAGAGATCGGGGAGGTGTAAGACCAGTTTAGAAAGGAAGAGTCGTTTTAAGGATTGGAATGACTGTTCATAAGCGGGAGACCAAGACCAAGTGAGGTTTTTCTTTGTGAGGTCGAGAAGGGGACGAGCAATGGTGGAATAATCTGGAATGAACCAGCGGTAGAAGTTGGCAAAGCCAAGGAATGAATGAACTTCCTTGACTTTTGTAGGTGTCGGCCAGGAGGCAATCCCATTGAGTTTGACGGGATCCATGGCAATCTGTCCGGGTTGGACGATCATGCTGAGATATTCGACTTCCTTCGTGGCGAAGTTGCATTTAGAAAGACAAAGGTAAAGGTTGAGTTCTTGCATCTTTTGGAGGATGCGTTTAGTACGTTCTGTATGAGTAGCGTCATCGGAGGAGAAGATAAGGAGGTTGTCCATGTAGATGATTAACCATCCTTCAGCAATCATATCTCGGAAGGAGTCGTTCATAAAACATTGGAACATGGCGGGGGAATTGCATAGGCCAAAGAACATGATGGTTGGTTCATAAAGCCCTTTATGGGTGATGAAGGCGGCTTTCCACTGGTGTCCGTCTTTGATGCGGACATTGTTATACCCCCAATGGACGTCAAACTTTGTGAAGACCTTGGCGTCCTTGAGTTTATCGACGAGGTCGGAGATCAGGGGGAGAGGGTATGTGTCACGAATGGTGTGTTCATTTACGTAGCGGTAGTCTTGGCATGGGCGAAGTTTGCCATCCTTCTTCTTCATGAAGAAGAAAGGGGATGCCTGGGGGGAGTTCGAGGGGTGGATCTTCCCTGAGCAAAGGTTTTCGTCAAGGAAGTCTTTAGTAGCTTTGCATTCTTTGGGGGATATGGGGTAGAGTTTTCCAATCTTTGGAATGAAGGATTCATTGAGGTTAATCTCATGATTGTAAGGGCGAGACGGGGGTACATGGTCGGTTGTATCTTCCGAAAAGACAGAGGCGTATGCGGCATATTCTGTGGGAAGAATGGAGATTGGTTTGGCTTTTTTGGCAGCAGTGGCAAGTTCTGTAGACAAGGTGATCTTCCTGCAAAGGGGGGATCCAAGAGGGGTGAAGCGGCAGACGCCGTGGATGACACGGTTGATGGTCCGATTTTCTTTGGCACGGAGGATGTAGTCCATGGGGTCGCTGAAGTCCATGAAGGATTGGAGTCATTCTGCTGCTTCTGGTTTAACAAGGGTATGTCGAGGGGGTTTAAAAGAAGTAGCAGAAGGGGGGTGGAAGCAGGAGTCGTGGCGATGAGAGTCAGCCACATAGGTGGAATATAGATCTCGAGATTGGTCACAGGATTCATTGATGGAGAGGGTTTGAGCTTTCCAGTCGATGGTGGAATTGGTGGTGTGAAGCCAGGGTAGACCGAGGATGATGTTTTCTTTGCCGCAGGACATGACAAAGAAGAGGATTTTTTGAGATACTCCTTCGATGTTGATGTAGAGGGTGCAAGAGCGACAGATTTCGCCATTTTTGTTCAAGGATTGATTGACATTTTGAACCAGGATGAGGGTATCGAGGGTTTCGGTGGGGAGTCGGTGTTTACAAACAAATTGCCAGTCGATGCAGGAGATGTCTGCACTGCTGTCAATGAGAGTGTGGATGTCGATGACTTTCATGGTGTGCGAGGGAACAACCAGTTGCAAAGGGATGCACATATATTTAGCAGACTGGGATACAATTACAGGTGCACACATAGCTCTAGAAGATCCTTGCATTGAACGAGGTCTTCTTTTCAAAAATCCCACTTGATAGCGGGGGTGGAGAAGTGAACTCTCCCAACTGTGTCGTCTTCTTCGTCATCCCCTACCTCTTCAAGTTTGGGGAGGTTTTCTTCCACACGCTGAACCTTCTTTCTTGGGTTTTGAGACGAAGACACAAAGTTCGGGCAGGCGGCATTGGTATGCCCTGGTTTCCAGCATCGGAAGCAGAGACTTTTCTCAATGCATCATTTGCGTTCGTCTGGGGTGAGCTTCCCTACTTTGACAGCATCGACATCCATAGCATTAGGGTCATGGGTGGAGGTGAAGGAGGAGTTTTGTTGGAAGGATGTGACGTTGCGAAGAGCCTTATGGGAGCGGGATATGACGAGGTTGGCGGTGTCCCATTGGGATTGGTATTGAGTGGCACATTTGTACCAGTCGTCGATGGTCGTAGGAACGGTGTCCATAGAGTAGATTCGGCAGGTGAGAGCGGGGGGAATTCCGGCTCCAAAGTATGAGATCAAGACGTTAGGGTCAACGATCTGGGCTTGTGCAACATTGTTGCAGAACGAGGTGATGTATTCGGTGAGTGAAGGTTCGAAGGGTCCTCCCTTCTTTTTCTGAGTCATCCGCTTGGTGGAAAGCCAGGCGATGGCGTTGTTGATAGTGTCGTGATGCTTGAACGCAGCTTGGAAAAGTTTCAAGAACTCATTGAAGGTTCCGATGGTGACATCTCCATTAGTGTCGATAGAGTTTTGTCGGTAGGTCTGGGCCCAGGTGGCAGCGGACCCTTTGGTCATAAAGGAGAGGGCGAAGGTGACTTTCTTCGCGTCAGTGTTATATACCTCTTTGTTAACTTCCAGATAGAAAGTAACCAAAGAGACCCAGGGCATGGCCTTGGTATAAGAGCCATTGAAGTGTTCGGGAGAGGCAATGCGAAGTTCGGTAGGTCTGGACATGGGGGGTGGTTGTTGGACAGGAGTGGGAGAAGGAGGAGTGGGGTCGGGGGGTAGGGATAGAGCGGTTCGCAAGTGGAGGGACAGGGACAGCATTTGATCCTCGTCTTCAGAAGAAGAGATGAGGATGTCAGGTTCCAAAGTGTTGTCTTCGAGGCTGGAGTGGACGGAGGGTTCGGGTGAGGTTTCGACGGGGTAAGGGACTGAAGGTTGTCACCTTAAGTGACGGGGATCAGGGTTATGAGGGGGTCGGGAAATGGTGGGCGGTTCACAGCGGTGGTGACTGTTAGAGGGAAGCTAGATCTTTTGTTACACTTGGTCCGGGTAGGAACAAGCATAGCCTCTTGGGGCGATAGGGTCGAAAGTGTTGCTGGGTATGCAGCCGAAGTTGAAGGATATTAAACAGACCGAAGGTCTTGATGATAGACGAAGGATGAAGGGATGTCGCATTGGGGTTGCAACCGCAGATGTCGAGCTATCGAATGTAGCGACAACTATTACACAATCAAATGAAGTGTAATAATGTCAAGCATCCAGTCAAGAGGAGGACGAAGACTCGCAGAGATTCACCCGGTGAAGGGAAGGGACGAAGAGTGGGCTAGATTGACGAGGTACCAAAGTACAAAGTAAGAGGAGATCTAGCTTAAGGAGTACAGATGGTATGAAAGGGTTTATATAAGTACAGGGAAATGGAAATGACTAAGCTGATGGAACACCATGGAACATGGTGGAAGGATGGTAAGTAATCCACAGTGTGAAGATGAGTCAGAATACTGTGGATGAGTAATGATATACACATAAGATGAGTCATGTGCAGCATCGATGAGTCAGAGTGAGTCATGATGAGTAATGCGCAGTAAAGATGAGTCAAGAAGGAAGTGATGACTAAGGTAGATGGGTTAAGGGTATGATGTTATCACAGAAGAAAGAAAGGGCCGGGGTGTGGTTTGAACGCAGGGCTTGGTAGTCTGTAGTGAAAACAAATGAGAAAAGAAAAGAAACAAGTAAAACGTAACAGCTCAGGGGCCAGTACTGGCTCTACCTGCCGACTATGGGGTATTTTTTTTTTTGTTCCCTACATGTGTTATCCTTGGCCCGGGTAGGGACGAGCGCAGCCTTTATTAGATGAAGGAGGACGAAGGACGGAGGGCACCGCTTAGAGACGGCGGTCATAGTGGTCGTTCTATCGATTGTAGAGACAACTGTGAACACGATCAAGTGAAGTGTCACTAGTCTAGCATCCAGTCAAGTGTAGGATGAAGACACGCAGAGATTCTCCCGGTGAAAGGGAGGAGCAAGGTGGGCTAGATTGACGAAAGTATGGGAGTACAAAGGAGATCTAGCTTAGGGAATACAGACAGTACGAAAGGGTTTATATAAGTAGCAGGAAATGAGGATGACTAAGCTGATGGAACACCATGGAACATAGTGGAAGGAAGATGAGTAATCCGCAGTGTGAAGATGAGTCAGAATACTGCGGATGAGTAATGGTTACAAATAAGATGAGTAATGCGCAGCATCACGATAAGGAAGCAAATGGAATGCCATAGAACAGAATGGAAGGGGATGGGTAATGCGCAGCATCAGAGATGAGTCATAACAACTGCGGATGAGTCAGGGTGAGCCAGGGTGACTGTGGATGAGTCAGGATGAGTCAGAGTGACTGTGGATGAGTCAAAATGAGTCATGATGATGGATGTGGATGAATAAGCAGTCTAGAGCTCAGGGTGCAGGGTAAGACCCAAAGGGGAATGAGGGTGTCGCCCGAGTGAAGGGGAAACACTGGAGATGCTTAGGAGCGCAGGGGAGAAGCAAGGGGAGTGGGCAGGGTAGCCCTGGTGAGGCTCAAGCATAGGGACTTGGTGGTCCGAAGTGAGAGCCGAAACGAAAAGAAAAGACGGGTTGTAACATTACCCCCCTACTATGTCCAAGCTACCAGCGAAGGACCAGACCAGATAGTGGCCAGGGGAGGTGGAGATCAACAAGAACTAGTGCAGAGCACGCATCCGAGGATGAGTTATCAAGACCAGTGCAAGGAATACAGCTGGGGACATAGTTCGAGGGCTGGGAGGAGGCGTCGAAAAAATGACGATATCTCAAGAAGGGATGGGGCGATCGGGGCGATCAGTGAATCGATGGAAAGCGGGGAGCGAGATAGATTGATTGGTAGCGAAAGCGAACGATCCGGCAAAACCGATCGGGAGATATAAGCATTTCGAGTTGACAATGAGGAGAGACATGGAGCAGGAATGATGTGAAGTGGAGCAGTTTGGAATTCATGCTCAGGAAAGGAAGTTCCCAGCAAAGGGGGTGGTGAGGATGAAGGTTGTAGGGAGCAGGGGACCAAGGGATGACGAGAGTATCGAGAGAAGGACTTTAAACTGCAGGTGGTGCTGGCAGGTCAGCAGATCTCAAGCGTACAGATCAACGATGATATGGGCAGGAATGGTCCTTGCAGAATGACCAGTGCATCTGGGCAT
>JBBPMR010001293.1:0-10651 GCA_038090415.1 Rossbeevera mucosa | reverse complement strand
GTTTGGAGGAGAATAGCCCCAGTAGCGTATTTGGAGGCGTCTGTGGCGATGGCAAAGGGGGCTGAAAGATCAGGGAGTCGAAGGACAGGTTTTGAGAGGAAAAGTTGTTTTAGTAACTGGAACGATTATTCGCAAGCAGAAGACCAGGACCAGGTGAGATTTTTCTTGGTCAAATCTAGGAGGGGACGAGCGATGGTGGAGTAGTCCAGGATAAACCGGCGATAGAAGTTGGCAAAGCCAAGGAACGAGCGTACTTCCTTAACCTTAGTGGGTGTAGGTCAAGAAGCGATACCGTCAAGTTTGACGGGGTCCATTGCAATTTGCCCCGGTTGGACAATCATTCCTAAGTACTCGACCTCCTTGGTGGCAAAGTTACACTTGGATAGACGAAGGCGGAGGTCGAGTTCTTGCATCCATTGAAGGACGCGTTTGGTACGCTCTGTATGGACAGCATCGTCGGGAGAGAAGATTAGGAGGTCATCCATGTAGATGATAAGCCATTCTTCTGCGATCATATCTCTGAAGGAATCATTCATGAAACGTTGGAAGGTAGCGGGGGAATTGCAGAGGCCAAAGAACATGACCGTAGGTTCATAAAGTCCCTTGTGAGTAATAAAGGCGGCTTTCCATTGATGACCGTCTTTGATGCAGACATTGTTATATCCCCAGCAAACATCGAACTTGGTGAAGACTTTTGCATCTTTGAGCTTGTCGACGAGGTCGGAAATGAGGGGGAGTGGATACGCGTCGCGAACAGTGTGTTCATTAACATAACGGTAATCTTGGCATGGACGGAGTTTGCCATTCTTTTTCTTTACGAAGAAGAAAGGAGAGGCTTGGGGGGAATTTGAAGGGCGGATCTTTCTGGAGCGAAGATTTTCTTCCAGGAAGTCATCAGTAGCTTTTCGTTCATCTGGAGATAATGGGTAAAGTTTCCCAATTTTCGGAATGAAGGATTCATTGAGATTAATCTCGTGATCGTAAGGACGAGAGGGAGGAACATGGTCATTGGAGTCTTCGGAGAAGACGGAGGCGTAGGCCTTATATTCGTCAGGGAGAACAGGGGGTGGTTTTGCCTTTTCGGCAGCAACGGCGAGTTCGGTGGATGAGGTGATTTTCCTACATAGAGGAGAGCCTAAGGGAGCAAAACGACAGACTCCTCGGATGACACGATTGATTGTTCTATTCTCCTTAGCTCGAAGGATGTAGTCATGAGGGTCGCTGAAATCCATATAAGAATGGAGACGATCCTGAGCATCGGGAGTAATAGTCGTATGACAAGGGGTTTTAAATGGGATAACTGATGGAGGACAGAAGCAGGAGTCATGGCGATGCGAGTCGGTGACATAGGTGGTATATAAGTCTTTCAACTGGTCGCAAGATTTGTCAATAGAGAGCGTTTGAGCTTTCCAGTCGATGACGGGGTTCGTGGAGCAAAGCCAAGGGAGGCCAAGGATAAGGTTTTCCTTGCCGCAAGACATGACATGAAAGAGGACTTTCTGAGAGACTCCTTCGATGTTTACGTAGAGATTACAAGTATGGCGGATTTCGCCATTTTTGTTCAAGGATTGGTCAATGTTTCGTACCAGGATAGGGACGTCGAGTTTGATGGTGGGGAGTCGGTGCTTTCGCACAAACATCCAGTCGATACAGGAGATGTCTGCACTGCTGTCTACAAGGGCACGAGTGTCAACAACTTTCATGGTGTGCAAGGGCACCACAAGCTGCAGGGGAATGCGCATGGATTTAGCAGATTGCAATACTATTACAGGGGCACACGTAGCACTAGGAGATCCTTGCGTTGATCGAGGTCTCCTTTTCAAAAATCCCACTGGGTAGTGGCGGAGAAGCGAATTCTTCTGACCGTTTCATTTTCATCGTCATCTTCCACTTCCTCAAGTTTGGGAAGACCTTTTTCGACACGTTGTACCTTTTTCTTAGAAGGTTGAGATGCGAAGTTTGGGCAAGCAGCGTTGGTGTGTCCGGGTCTATGGCAGCGGAAACAGAGTCCTTTCTCGATGCAACGTTTTCGTTCTTCCGGAGTGAGCTTCCCTACTTTAATAGCGTCAACGTCCATAGCGTTCGGATCATGGACTGAGGAAGAGGTGGTCGGTTGGGAGAAGGAGGTGGTGTTACGAAGAGGATTATGAGAGCGGGAGATTACGAGGTTGGCAGTGTCCCATTGGGCTTGGTACTGAGTAGCCCACTGGTACCATTCGTCGATGGTCTTGGGTACAGTATCCATGGAATAGATACGGCGTGTGAGAGCGGGAGGAATACTGGCTCCGAAGTAAGAGATGAGAACGTTTGGATCAACGATCTCAGCTTGGGCAACATTGTTGCGGAATTGAGCAATATATTCGGTAAGAGAAGGTTTATAAGGACCCCCTTTCTTCTTCTGGGTCATTCTCTTTGTGGTAAGCCAGGCGATGGTGTTGTTGACTGAGTCGTGGTGTTTGAAGGTGGCCTTGAAGAGTTTAACAAAGTCCTTAAAGGTCCCCATCTTAATATCTCCATCGTTGTCGATGGAGTTTTGGTGAAAAGTCTGAGCCCAGGTGGAGGCAGACCCTTTGGTCATGAACGAGAGGGCGAATGCGATTTTCTTCGCATCAGAGGAGTATACTTCCTTATTAACCTCGAGATAGAAGTTAACAGAGGTGAGCCAGGGCATAGATTTGGCATAAGAGCCGTCAAAGTGTTCGGGGGAGGCGATGCGAAGTTCTGTGGGTTTGGACATGGGGGGCGGTTGGATGGGAGTGGGAGAAGGAGGAGTGGGGTTGGGAGGTAGGGTGAGGGCAGTTCACAAGTGGAGGGACAGGGACAGTGTTTGATCCTCGTCTTCGGGGGAGGGGATGAGGATGTCGGGCTCCGAAGGGTTTTCTTCGAGGCTGGAGTGGACGGAGGATTCCGGTGAAGTTTCGATGGGGTATGGAGCAGAGGTTTGTCGCCTTAAGCAACGGGGGTCTGGGTTACAAGGGGGGCGAGAAATGGTGGGCGGTTCACAGCGGTGGTGACCGTAGGAAGAAAGCTAGATCTTTTGTTACGCTTGGCCCGGGTAGGGACGAGCGTAGCCTTTGTTAGACGAAGGTGGAGCAAGGACGAAGGATACCGCTTTGAGGTGGTGGTCGCAGTTGTCATTCTATCGATGGTAGAGACGACTGTGAACACAATCTAGTGAAGTGTCACAAGCCTAGCATCCAGTCAAGTGTAGGACGAAGATACGTAGAGGTTCACCCAGTGAAGGGAAGGAGCAAGGTGGACTAGATTGATAAAGGTATGGAAGTACAAAAGAGATCTAGCTTAGGGACTACGGACGATAGGGAAGGGTTTATATAAGTACAGGGAAATGAAGATGACTAAGCTGATGGAATACCATGGAAGATGGTGGAAGGAAGATGAGTAATCCGCAGTGTGAAGATGAGTCAGAATACTGCAGATGAGTAATGCGCAGCATCGATGAGTCAGAATGAGTCATGATGAGTAATGCGCAGTTTGATGAGTCATGAGGGAAATGATGACTAAGGTAGATGGGTTAAGGGTATTATGTCATCATAGAAGAAAAGAGAGGAGTCTAAGCGTGGTTCGAACGCAGAGACTTGGTAGTCCGTAGTGAGAAGAAGAAAGAAAAGAAAAGAAAAGGAAAAGAAACAATGAATCGTAACAGCATTTCTTTCTGGCCCAAGCCAGATCTATGAAAATGCCAGTTGCACCGCTATCTAAGAGCATATCTACTTCAAGATTTACATATTTTTGTATTATATTGATTTTTATAAGAAGTTCCCTGGTGGGACGAATTGTCCTCATGTGATGCTCTATTGGGTTCAGAGTGGAAACATTTGTCTGCACACACAGAATTAAATACTTCTTCCCAGAAGCCAAGCTCTTTTGGAGACCCTGTGTCAGTTGTTACTTCTGGTAGGCTACCACATTGAGAAGTAATATCAGAGGTAAAGGAAATTTTTGGTTCGTAACTATTGTTCTTGGCCATATTTGCCAATTCTCTCATATCATATGCTGTATCTGATATCAAGCTATCTACACTACATATTTTTGGTTTTTTGTCTAATATTTCCCATTCACAATCTAGATTACATGCTACAAACTGAGAGGAAACAAATGGTCAAGCACTTTCTTGGCATTGCAACCTCAAGCTATCAGAAAAAGAAGAACTATGTAATTTTTTTAATGTTTTCTGAGATAAAAATGGTACACTACTCAATAGATCTACCTCTACTTTTTCCCTGTATGTCCTCGAAATATCTAAAGTAGGCTCTTGCCTGCTCAAAGTCCATGTCTTTCAGGACCCTCATATGGCCCTTGCCTTTGTTATGAAATGGCTCCAGTTGCAAAATCTGAAGCATCACATTCTAATTTATATGGTGTTGGGGGTTCTGTATGGCAGACTCCTCTGCCACAGCCCTGGGTGATGCTTCTTTAGCTACATCTTGCTGGCCAGCTAGGATGCAAGAATGGGATGCTCAAGAATATTTCTGTTTGTGCTGGTTTTGACTCCAGCTGCATTTCTCACATCTAGTAGATGGTGCTCAGCAATCCTTTGCTCTGTGTCCATCTTTGCCACAATTGAAGCACCCTTGAGGCACTGTTACGATTTATATAGACCCCTCCTCATTTTCTTCTCTTTTACCCATGTTCTCCCTTCTATCATTACTTCCTTATATACTTAGTCTTCCACAGCTTCTTACTGTTCATCCTGCAAATTATCTGTACATTCCACAATATTCCATAGTGTTCTATGGCACCACTTTTATTGACCAATCATCATCATTCTTATTGTTCCTTTTCCTATTTATAAGTGACTCAACACCACCTTTAGTTTTCTCTAACCTTAACTTCTTTGAGTATCCTCCTAGATATGTCTTGGTGAATATATCTCTTATTCCTTGAACTCTCTGTGTGACCTCATCCTGCACTTGAAAGGATGCTTCAACCTCTAAGCTTTTACTTAAGCTTTATAGGTTGTCTTTGTCACTTTCAGAACCTTGTCTTCAATCCCTTGACTCTCAAAGAACTTCATTGTCTTGATCTCTTTAACCCTCAAGACTCCACTAGCTCCCTCATCCCTTGGCTGTCTTGATCCCTCACTCCTCAAGACTTCTTGCCTTTGTCTCTCATCTTCAAGACCTTCTTCTCAAGGCTATGCTTGTTCCTACCTGGACCAAGTGTAACAGGCACCTTCTTGACAGCATTGATGTCCATGGCATTTGAATCCCATTTCCTTCTTGGACTATATGGGGTTAGTACTTTGCTACAAGTCTCAAAGGACTTGATAGCTTCAGCATACTCTTGTATGACCGTCACATAGAAGGGGACATCCAGGTGCCTTTGCTTGTCTAAAAATATGGGCCTCATTATCTCAGCCTTTATTTGTTGTTCTAAGAGCACTACTCCCATAGCGCCTCCACACATTGCCTGATCATAATTGGTGATCCAGTGCATAAGGAATATTTGTGCACTGTTATGCTTGGCCCAGGTAGGTATGAGCATAGCCTCTGTGGAACAAAGGGTTCAAGGTATTGTTAGACTAGACAATTGAAGGGGTAAGGTATCACCGAGATCAAGTGTCATGGCGAATGAGGAGTGAGGGATATTGCTTTGAGGTGGTGGTCACAGATGTCATTCTATCAATTGTAGAAGTGACTGTAACACAATCAAGTGGAGTGTTACAAGTCAAGCATCCAGTTAGAAGTAGGACAAAGACTTTGAGAAGTTCACCCAGTGAAGGAAAGGACAAGAGATGGCTAGATTGCAGGAGGTACGAGAGTATAGAGGAGATCTAGCTTAGAGAATATGAAAGGTATGGAGAGGTTTATATAGTATAGTGAAAAGGAAATGATTAAACAGATGGAACACCATAGAATATGGTGGAAGGATGAGTAATCCACAGTAATGAAGATGAGTCAGAATAACTATGGATGAATAAGCATTACAAATAAAATGAGCCAGCGTAACTACAGATAAGTCAGGATGAGTCATAATGATAAATTGAGAATGAGTCATGGAGGAAATGATGACTAAGACAAGTGATGTAAGCGGAATGGAGTTAAGGGTATCAAGTCATCATAGAAGAAAAGAAACAGCCTAAGTGTAGTTTAAACACAGAGACTTGGTAGTCTGTAGTGAGAACAAGTAAAAAGAAAAAGAAATGATGAAACATAACATGTACACTCCTTAAAACCTTGTTTCATGGACATGAGGCACCTTACTGCCAGGTCATGCTCATTGCCAATGGTGAATCTTTGATGTAAGATTCATTTGATCTTGGCCATGTCTGGCCAATGATAATTTTTGGTCTTTATCTTTTTAATTTTATTGCAGGCCCAAGCACCCACACCATTTTTGTCCTTTTCTTTTGTTGATCCTATCTGGACCAATACTGCATATGTTCGGTGCTCATCCTTCCAATAAGCTTTCTTATTCATTTTAAGATAGACCTTCATTTTGGTCCACCATCCTCAAATCTGTTATAGGCTCTGTTGAAGCTCCCTGGATCAGGAACAATTGTGACCTTTTTGTTAACCATTGTATTGACAGTCTCTCTATTAATGGTGTCTATGGCCACCTCTGCTTTTATCTGTGCTATGTCAGACTTGTTTTCAGCTTGGAACAGCCGATTCTTCAGCATCTGGTTCTCAGCTTGCAGATTGCTTAGCTGGGCGTTCATAGCAGAGATTTGTTTGAGAATCTCTGTCAATGACATCTTGAGGGGGCATTATGGGGGAGGTGGATAATAAATTCAGTGATTGTTTCATAACTGTGTTTTTCATTTAAATTATTGACCAGGGGTCCTTAGCCAACAAAAAAGTCAAGGAATTGTTTTCTTAGCCAATAAGGCCAAGCATTGAGGTTGGGGGTGTTGTGGAGCTGGATATGCTCTACTGGTCTTTAGACAGGGTCAATAATTTCTTCCCACTAGGGAATTGATTATGCTTCTTGGATTGCACTAAAGTCTTCTAAAATGAATTTGACAATGTTGCCATTGAAATCCAGCTTGACTATTTGGGTAGAAGAGTGGTTTCTACTTTTCCTTTCTTTATCAGATGATACTGACAAAGAGACCAATCACCAAGTTACCTATAAGTAACTTAAAAAGATACTAGAGTCATGAGCTCTGGATGTGTGTCAAGGGATAGAGTTGAAAGAACTGGGAATGCCTGGCTTCAGCACAGTTTTAGTACTGTAAGACTGCAAATCTTACAGAAGAAATCACAATTCTGTTGTTTGCATCATGACAACTCCGCTGTGCTGACCCACTAATGCACTAAATGATTGATCCTTATTTACTAGCAGTCAGAAGGGTTTCCTCAAATGGAATCTACTCTGACAAAGTGGACTAGTGATCCACCAGACAAGCATATATGCAGCAGTGTGAACTCAATTGCTTTTTCAGAGAGGGTAACCTGCTCAAGGGGTTTCCTTTAACTCTAGGGTCTGAGTATTCCACAGCAAGTGGGAAGGTAGTAGAAAAAGTAAGGTTTGCATTGACAGGTGGTTGCTGATAAAATGTGGTGGGTAGTAGAAAGAGTCTTGTTCTAATGAAGGCAATCTTAATCCAAGGACTAAGCATCTCAATCAGATACAATACTAGGAGGGAGGGAATTGGTAGATCAAATTCAAGTATTTATACTATTGTTACATGCACACAGACCAAGCTATGTTTGATACTATCTACCATATAAGTATATACAAGGTCTCACAGTTGTGGGAGATAGAAGTAAAGAAGCTGGGCTGTGCATCAAATGGAAGTGTTACATTTCATTCATTCTTTTCTCTTTTTCTCTCGTTCTTACTATGGACTACCAAGTCTCTGTGTTCAAACTGCACTTAGGCCATTTCTTTCTTCTATGATAACTAGATGCCATCAGCCCACCATTCCGCTTACCTCACTTGCTATAGTCATCATTTACCACATTACTCATCCTTATTTGTCATCATGACTCTCTCTAACTCATCCACAGTCATTCTGACTCATGCACAGCCATTATGACTCATCTTGGATGCTGTGCATTACTCATCATTCTTCCACCATGTTCCATGGTGTTCTATTTGCTTACTTAAGTGTTATGCCCCAGTAGTATATAAACTCCTCCATACCTTTCATATTCCCTAAGCTAGATCTTCTCTGTACTCTCGTACCTTCTGCAATCTAGCCCTCTCTTGTCCTTCCCTTCTTGGGTGAACCTCTGAAAGTCTTTGTCCTACTTCTGACTGGACACTTGACTTGTAACACTTCACTTGATTGTGTTATAGTTGCTTCTACATTCAATAAAACGGCAGCTGTGACTGCCACCTCAAAGTGGTACCTTTGTCCTCATTCATCTTGACCTTTGATCATCCCCTTTGACAATATCTTAGAACCCCTTGTTCCACAGAGGCTACACTCGTTTCTACCCAGGCCAAGCATAACAGGAAGAGACACAATGCAGAAATGAAAGAGAAGCATGCCTCATGTAAAACATGTGTATTTCCAGACCATGATGTCATAGATAGGGTTAAGGGTAAAGATAAGATGCAGATAAGATAAGCGCAGGTGATTAGATAAGATAAGCACCATGATAAGTATAAGATAAGTGCCACAATAAATATAAGATAAGCGCTGCAATAAGTATAAGATAAGATAAGATAAGGGGTTGGAATGTGAGATTTGCAACAGTCTGTCTACTGTAGCAAACACTATTGAGAATACTCTAATGAGAGTGAGATAAGAGAGAGGGGATATGGTCAAGGAAATGAACTATTGACAATAGACAATCAAAAAAAGTAAGAACTTGATGATGTAGCGAATGCTATCGAGTAACCCTAAGATAGGGTTCTAGTGGAAGGTGGGAGATATGCCCATTATAACGGAGGGCCAAGAGAGGAGTAGTGCTCAAAGATAAAGTGAATACTTGGTGGTGGAGCACTAGGATCCCAGATATAAGAAAGGGATGCAATGGTCATCAATACAGCCTAGGTTGTATGCCAGTACTCAAGAGAACTAGACTGGGGTCTAGGACTCGAAAGGGCCAAGTATTTATACTGTCTAATACAAGGCAAGGACCATGTAGTTATGTCTACCCCAATGTAACCATGTGTATGCCATGAGGTATAAGGCTATGTACCATGATATATCCATGAGGTAGGCAGTGCACCATGAGGACAGGGGCTATGTGCCATGCAGTGATCCATGAGGTGGAGGGTATGATATGACATCATGAGGCAGACTAGACCATAATGTCATAGATAAAGAATAAGGGACTGAACTGAGACCATGTGAAGAGTGAAGAGGTAGAGGTCCAGACCAGGAGCTGTGCTGTGCTTAGTCAGCAAGGGGTGCTAAGGCCAGTGGTAGATGCTAACAAAGCCTGATAAGATAACTAGAGAAGCAATAAGATAATTGTAAGGATGCTGGTACTTGTAGACAAATAGAAGGATACTAGGGGTCCAGATGAGGAACCATAGGGTTGGGTTAAGATCTAGTTATGTCATTGCATTGCATGGTTTGCAACAGATGATAATGATAAGACTCACAAGTCACTATTTGAGATAAAGTGATAGACTAGGCATTTAGACAACACACTGGATGAACATCAATATCCAAAAGAACTAGACTGGCGAATCTAATTCTTCTAGGGTCAAGTATTTATACTATTGAATACAAGGCATGGACCATGTAACTACTATCTACTCTAAAGTACATGTGGGTACCATAAGGATCAAGGCTATGCACCATGCAGTAATTCATGAGGCAAGGCAGTGGGCCATGAGGCTAGGGTCTAGAGTATGATGTCATAAAGAAGAAGATAAGAAGACATGCAGTAGCCATGAGGTGGGCTAGACTATGATGTCATAGATAAAAAATAAAGGGCTGAACCATGATACCATAAAGAGTGAAAGAGGAGGTTCAGACCAGGGGTAGTGCTGAGCTTAGTCAGCAAGGGGCTAGAAGCCAGTAATAGATGCTAACAGACCTAATACAATACTAGAAGATAATAACTAAGCACAGATTCTATAACAGAAGATTAAGGATAGGGTTGGAGTTCTGGATCAGGAAACCATGGACTACACAAAGTTAGGTTGCCATGGACGAGGGCTGTAACATCTACTATATCATAGACTTGGCAAGATTTTAGCATGTCTAGTTCAGTAATGCATGCTTTTCTCCATTCAGCTTGATTAGCTGAGAGAAATTTAATGATGTCCCTAAAGGACCATTCTCTATAGTTGAGAGGTTTTGTGTCCATTGGGACAGCTTTGGTATAGAGATAGTTGACTAGATTTACTCCCCCTTCCTTAGTCATGTGGTCAATTTTATCCTCTGAAGGACAGGGTGAGGGTGGCATGGCACCAGGAATTTTGTCATTCACCTCAGATGAGGGGAGTTTTGTATGTCCTTTCAAGTGGACAGTCTCCACATATTTCAGTTGATCCACAGAATATCTTGATCCACCATATACATTCCCAGGTCTGTTAGAGACTCTTATATGTCTTTCAGAGCGCTTTAAAGAGGCTTTAGAAGGTGGTGGTGGTGGTGGTGATTTAGGTTGTGGAGGTGGAGCAGATGTTCTTGAAGGTGGTGTAGGCACTCTAGGGGCCTCTTGTGGAGAGTTTGTTTCATGTCTGTTATCCCTATGTGAGTGTTTATTATGATTAC
>JBBPMR010001292.1:0-10672 GCA_038090415.1 Rossbeevera mucosa | reverse complement strand
CACGGCTCCCCCTTTCCCGTACAAGTCTTCACTGATCACAAGAACCTCACGTACTTCTGTCAAGCGCAACACTTAAACCACCGCCAAGCTCATTGGCTCCTTGATCTCTCAGATTTTGATCTAAAAATTGTCCATGTCACTGGCAAACTTCTCGCAGGCCCCGATGCCCTCTCCCGCCGCCCTGACCTTTGCCCTGATACCTCTGACAATGACAACACGATTCTTCTCCCCGACTCTCTCTTTGTTCACCTCATTGATTCCTCGCTGAACGACGTCATTTCCTCCTCCTCGAAAGACGATCCCCTTGTTTTGCAGGCCCTCCAAGCCCTGGATGGGAAGATTCCCCCTGCATTTCGGTCTTGTCTCTCGGATTGGCAATTCCACGCCGGCGTCCTCACCTACAAAGACCGTGTCTACATTCCCCCTGTCGAATCACTCCGCCAGTCGATCCTTCAACATTGTCATGACCATCTCACTGCCGGTCATCCTGGCTACTAAAAAACTTGTCAACTTGTCACAGCCGAATTCTGGTGGCCTGGCCTCGCCCAATACGTGTGAAAGTATGTGGGGGGCTGCGCTCTTTGTCAACAAAACAAAGCCAATACCCATCCCACCGTCCCGCCGCTCACCCCTATTAAATCATCCTGCTCTCGCCCTTTTCAACAGGTATCCTGTGACCTTATCACGGACCTTCCCCCATCTTCCGGTTTCAATTCTCTCTTGGTCGTGGTTGACCATGGGCTTAGTAAGGGGGTGATTCTCTGTCCCACCAAGAAAACGATTACTGCTAAAGGCATAGCATCCCTCTTTTTCCACAAAGTATATACACGCTTCGGACTCTATGACAAAATCATCTCTGATCGTGGACCGCAATTCACCTCCGCCTTTGCTCGAGAACTTGGACAACTCCTGGGTTACGACCTTTCCTTATCCACTGCCTATCACCCTCAGTCCGACGGAGAAATGGAGCGTGTGAACCAGGAAGTGGAAACGTATCTTTGGATCTTCTGCGGAAGCAATCCCACCTTGTGGTCCGACCTAATCTCTCACGCCGAATTTGTGCATAACCACCATCCCCACTCCATTACCAATAAATCCCCTTTTTCCCTAATCCTCGGCTTCGAACCTCATGCCCTCCCTTCCATTCTCGCTGATACCAACATCCCCGCCGTTGAAACTCGCCTCAAAAACCTCACTGCTGCTCGTGATGAAGCCCTTGCTTTCCACGAGCTTGCTAGGCAAGTCATGGCCTCCCGTTCCAACTGACATTTTGTCCCATTTGCTCTGGGAGATAAAGTTTGGCTTGAAGCCAGGAATCTCTGCCATAATATGACTCATACGAAGTTCGCCCCGAAACGTGAAGGACCCTTTACCATTACCAAGGTCCTATCGCCAATCACCTACAAACTACGCCTCCCCAAAACATGGAAGATCCATGACACGTTCCATGCTTCCCTTCTCACACCCTACCACAAAAACTCCGTCCATGGGAAAAATTTCCCTGCACCACCCTCGGAACTAGTAGAAGGAGAAGAAGAATACGAAATCGAACGGATCTTACGCCACTGCGGAACTCCATCACGCCGCATGTTCCTGATCCGATGGAAAGGATACTCCGCCGAAGAAGACTCGTGGATTGCCGAGTCGGAGTTGCGGCATGCAAAATCCCTCCTCTCCAGTTATAAAAACCTCCACCCACTCGCTTTTCCCTCCTCAACTTCTCTTTCCTCTACCACCACCAAGAAATCAATACGACGCTCCTAACCCTTTCGAAACTTATCTTTTACTATGGCCATCGAATTTACTTCATCCACACCATCCTCTATTTCTTCCTCCGATGCTTCCTCTTCACCCTTAGATACTACCTCCCCCTATCTGATCTCCCTTGCTCGCTCCTATGCTCTCCTCAATCCCAAGACCAAGAAGCATGCCCAGATGCACTGGTCATTCTGCAAGGTCCCTTCCTGCCCATATCACCGTTGATCTGTATGCTTGAGAACTGCTGACCTGCCAGCACCACCTGCAGTTTAAAGTCCCTCTCTCAGTACCCTCGTCATTCCCCTGGTCCTCTGCTCCCTATCCTCACCAACCCCCTTTGCTGGGAACTTCCTTTCCTGAGCAAGAATCCCAAACTGCTCCACTTCACATCATTCCTGTTCCATATCTCTCTTCATCGTCGACTCAAAACGCTTATATCTCCCGATTGGCTTTGCCGGATTGTTCGCTTTCACTACCAATCGAACCATCTCGCTCCCCGCTTTCCATCGATCCACTGATCGCCCCGATCGCCCCATTCCTTCCTGAGATATCGTCATTTTTCGACGCCTCCTCCTCCTAATCCTCGAACTATGTCCCCAGCTGTATTCCTTGCACTGGTCTTGAAGACTCGTTCTTGGATGCGTGCTCTGCACTGGTTCTTTTTGATCCCTACTCCCCCTAGCCACTGTCTGGTCTGGTCCTTCACTAGTAGCTTGGACATAGTAGGGGGGTAATGTTACAACCCGTCTTTTCTTTTCTTTTCGGCTCTCACTTCGGACCACCAAGTCCCTATGCTTGAGCCTCACCAGGGCTACCCTGCCCACTCCCCTTGCTTTTCCCCTGCGCTCCTAAGCATCTCTGGTGTTTCCCCTTCGCTCTGGCAACACCTTCATTTCCCTTTGGGTTCTACCCTGCACCCTGAGCTCTAGACTGCTTATTCATCCGTATCCGTCATCATGACTCATTCTGACTCATTCACAGTCACTCTGACTCATCCTGACTCATCCACAGTCATCATGACTCATCCACAGTTGCTATGACTCATCTCCGATGCTGCGCATTACATGTCCCCTTCCATTCTATTCTATGACATTCCATTTGCTTACTTATCACAATGTTGCGCATTACTCTTGCTGACTCATTTCCTTGTAACCATTACTCATCCGCAGTATTCTGACTCATCTTCACACTGCGGATTACTCATCTTCCTTCCACCATGTTCCATGGCGTTCCATCTGATTAGTCATCTTCATTTCCCTGTACTTATATAAACCCTTCCATACCGTCCATATTCCCTAAGCTAGATCTCCTTTGTCCTTTGTACTTCCTACTCTCGTCAATCTAGCCCACCTTGATCCTCCCCTTCCCTGGGTGAACCTCTGCGTGTCTTCGTCCTACACTTGACTGGACGCTAGACTAGTGACACTTCATTTGATCGTGTTCACAGTCGTCTCTACAATCGATAGAACGACCACTGCGACCGCCACCCCACGCGGTATCCTTCGTCCTTTTGCCATTCTCCGACTAACAAAGGCTATGCTCGTCTCTATCCGAGCCAAGCGTAACACCTTAGGACTCCTCAGCCTCAGCCTTAGTACCCATTGAGTCTACAACTGACCCTATCCAGGCCAGTCATAACACATGGAGACCAAGTGTGATGGGTTGTTCTCCCCCTCCCTTGCTTCCTATATCGCCCAGTTCCAAAACAGGGTTGCCATTTCTGGTCCCAAAGAAGAGGCTATCCTCTGCCAGTTCTTCTCAACAGGCATTCCCCCCTCCCTCTCTGAACAAGTCTATCTCATGGAGAAAGTCCCCATCACCATCACTAATTGGTATACCAATGCACAAAGATTCAATGACTACCAACGTCGTGCTGCAATGACTGCCAAACTCCACAGAGGACAAGGCCAGTCTCACTTCTTCGTTCCCCAGACTACTGTCCACTCTCCCAAGGAGAAAGACCCCAATGCCATGGACGTAGATGTGGTGAAAATTGCAAAACTCACTCCTGAGGAAAGGGAGCAATGCTTCAAACTAGGACTTTGCCTTCACTGCAGGAAGCCTGGCCACAATGCCTCCTCCTGCTCTCCCTTCGCCTCCACCACTTCAGCCACCCTCTCCTGCAAGCAATTCACCAAAAAGGTTGCTAAAGCCGAAGAAGAGGACACCCCTGCCCTCATTGACATGGAGGAAGACTCTGATGATGAAAAGGTCATTGGAAAAACTGCTTTCTCTTGGGATTTTTAAAGAGGAGACCTTGTTTGACGCAAGGCTCTCCTATCTCTACTACTTGTGCACCTGTACTTGTATCTAAGTCCTCTAAAGCAATGAAGATCTCCATTCATCTCATTGTATCTTTGCACAACCTCCAAGCCGTTGAAACCTCCGCTCTAGTAGACAGTGGTGCAGAAATCCTGCATTGACTGGTCTTTTGTTTGAAAACATTGACTCCCCAGGACCAAACTGGACACCCCCATCAGAGTACGAAACATCAACCAATCTGTTAACAAGAAAGGCAACATCCTCTTCTCCACCACCCTCTTCATCGACATTGATGGAGTTACCCAGAAAGTCCTCTTCCATATCATGGACTGCAGAATTGAAAACACCATCCTAGGACTCCCCTGGCTGCAAGCCACTAACCCTGTCATCGACTGGGAGGTCCAGACCCTCTCCATCTTGGAGGACTCTGATATGTCTGCCCACCTATACCACCTCCACACTGCTGACCTTCAGCGTCATGACTCCCACTATCAGAAACCACTTTCCCCCCTCCCGAAACTCCCCAGGCATGTCAATGTTCATGCCATCTATGATAACAACCTCTATGACTATCTCGAGTTTGAAACCAAGGATCAGTATCTCTGGAGAGCCACAGAAAACCACATAATAAATTGCATCATGCGATGTGGATCTAGGTTCATTCCCCAGGGATCTACCCTCATTGCTCGCCTCACCACCACCACCAACCTTGCCATGGAAGTGAAAAAGTCTAAGCCCAAAACCTCCCTCCCCTCCAAATACTCTGAATTCAAGTCAGTCTTCTCCAAAGAAGCTTTCTCTCACCTCCCTCCCTCTAGACTCTATGGCCACGCCATCAATCTCGATGAAACCTTCATTCCCAAGATTGGGAAACTCTACCCTCTCTCCTCTGATGAGCAAAAAGCCACTGAGTCTTTCCTTGAAGAAAACCTACAGAGCAGAAAGATCCATCCTTCCAAATCCCCCCAAGCGTCCTCCTTCTTCTTCATCAAAAAGAAAGATGGAAAGCTCCGCCCCTGCCAGGACTACCACTACCTAAACTCCCATACCCCTCAAGATGCCTATCCCCTGCCTTTAATCTCTGATTTAGTCGATAAGCTCAAAGGAGCTAAAGTCTTCACCATGTTCGACATTCAATGGGGGTATAACAACGTCTGAATCAAGGAGGAAGACCAATGGAAGGGTGCCTTCATCACCCACAAAGGACTATATGAACCAACTGTCATGTTCTTCAGAATGAACAACTCTCCCTCCATCTTCCAACACTTTATGAACAATTTCTTCTGTGACATGATCACTGAAGGCTGGTTGGTTATCTACATCGACGACCTCCTCATTTTCTCCCCTGATGATGCTTCCCACACAGAGCACACTTGATGAGTTCTCTAACACATGCAGGAACTCGACCTCCACCTTCGCCTCGAGAAGTGCAAATTCACCACCAAGGAAGTAGAATTTCTTGGGATGATTGTCCACCCTGGTACCCTAGCGATGAATGGTATTGCCTCCTGGCCAACTCCCTCCAAAGTCAAAGACATCTGATCATTCCTTGGCTTTGCCAACTTCTATCGACACTTCATAGACCACTACTCCAATATTGCTTGCCCTCTCATAGATCTAACCAAGAAAGACAAACCTTGGGACTGAACTCCTGCCTGCCAATCTGCCTTTGAATCCCTGAAAGCCTCCTTCCTCTTGAAACCAGTCCTTCGCCTCCCAGATCTCTTTGCCCCTTTTTCCATCGCAACAGACACCTCCTGAGATGCCACTGGTGCCATCCTCCTTCAAACTGACTTGAATGGAGACTAGCACCCTTGTTCTTACCTCTCCCAGTCCTTCATTCCTGCAGAACATAACTACAACATCTATAATTGTGAACTCCTTGCAGTTATTTGTGCATTGCAAGCATGGAAGCACTATTTTCGTGGTTCTCCCTTCTCCACCCAGGTCTTTACCGACCACAAGAACCTCACATACTTCCACTTCCTCCAGAATCTCAACCATCGACAGGCCCGATGGCTCCTCAACCTTGCAGACTTTGACCTCCATATGATTCATGTCCCTGGCAAACTCCTTGCAGGACCAGATGCTCTCTCTCAATGTCCTGACAAGTTTGTTGAATGAACATTAGTTTGTTCTACATTTAGTAGTATTACATAATCATATGTATATATATTTGAACTCCACATCTGAGTTCTAATAGCATCTTGTACTCAAACCACTACGTGCTAACCCTCAACTGTCAGAACCTTCCTAAGTGAGTCTAGCCCTTTGTTAGATAGCTTCACAGCTATAGTCGCTGCCGTATGGCACACTATAAGTTCATCAGGTTATGAGCCCTGGTAGCCAAAGCGGTACCTCGTGCCTTTATGGCTGCAGTACCTGCTAGCTCCAGAAGGTTCACTGCTGCGCAGAAATGCTGCATGCAAAGGTTGCAAACCTGCACCATTGTGCTTCATTGCTGCATGGTTTTGTACCTCCAGTAGGAAGAAACTATGCTGGTTCATTATGCTGACTTGTTCACGTCTTATAGAATCAACAATGTCTCACTCCTCTGCCATCACCATCCCCATCCTAACCGGTGCCAACTGGGCCCAATGGTGGCCCATTGTGTCTTTCTACATCTGGTCCATAGGATGTGCTTGGGTGCTCTCAGTTGCATCTCCCTCCTTCGACCCCAAGGCTGCCATGGAAGACATCAACTTCTGGATCACCTGGAACAAGGCGAATGATACCATCACTGGCACCATCAAGCTTTACCTCTCTGAATCCCTTTAAAACAAATACTTTTCTCAAGATAATGCCACCACTCTCATCATCACTCTTAAAGTTGAATATGATTCTCCTGATATCTCTGGGGCTTTCGGGCTCTTTAAAGAGCTACTTGATATGAAGGTGGCCCAATCTTTTCATCCTGCTCCCTCCATCAACAAAGTGGAGAACCTTTTCTCGCGTCTTGATGACACAGGATACAAGCTCTTGGATAAAGTCCAGGCGATGCTTCTACTCGCCAAGCTCCCTCTCTCCATGGATGTCGTTGTGCAGATGATTGTGCAGAAGAAGGACTCTGCCGGCAAATTCATCGATTCTACAGTTGAAGATATCCGGTGGGCTGCGGTTCTGTCATGGGACCAGCACCAGATGAAGGATACCCCTCAGGCCCACAAGATTAGCGCAGTTAAGTGCAAGGGCGATGACCCTAAGTTTGAACAGCAGCAGTCATCAAACGACAACAGCACTAAGAAAAACAAAGGGAGACAAGGCAAATGTGGTGGCAAGAACCACCAGAAGAAGGAAGGAAGAATCCAACTCCACCACTGAACATGACCATAGTCATGATCACAACCATGGCCATGCCCACATCGCCTCCATCGCCTATACCTCTGGCCCTGAACCTTTCCCAGATCCTTGCACCCTCACCAACCAACCTGCCCAGCTATATCAGGGGCACCAAGGCCTGCCTGCTTGTACACAAATACAGCAGGCATTTTCTCTTGCCTATAGGCTTGAGATCGCCCCCTCGATCGAGACGATTCGATCTCTCGATGCAGGTTTGTCACAGCAAGGCCCCTTCTTCCTCACCAACATCAATCCCATTGCATCCTCTCCTCCTCTCCTCCTCCAACACTTGCCTCATGGCTTGAGCCCATTCTGGAGTCTGATGATGATACCCCTCCCCCGTCCAAGCGTTCTTGAAGGAATGCTATCATGGCTCCACCATCTGACATTTGGGATGAGGAAGATCTCATCAACATATATGGCTTGGAGAGAGAAAACGATGATTGGAGCTTCAGGCCTGTTATAAAGTCAGTAGTCTCATCCTACTGCTCCACAAAGTACTCTCTAACAGCAGCATCTGTGCTTACAGCTCGTAGTACAATATCTTTGTGTAGTAGTGTAGCTAAATGCAATATGGACATTTGCACCTGCTCTAAATGTGCACACCATGAGAATAAGGCAAAACAACTGTGGATACTTGACTCCGGTGCATCCATACACTTTACCTTTTTAAGGGACACTTTTGTGGATTACACAGAACTTAAGAAAGGTCACCAACTACCTGTTCAAACAGCAGGTGGTACAATCTTTGTGGTTGGGATAGGAAAAGTGCACCTTCAATGGTGAACTACTGAGAACCAAGTATGCTATCTTAAGCTGTATGATGTAGGATATATTCCCAAGTCAGGAGTTAATCTAGTCTCTATGGGACAACTCCTGGTTAGAGGTGCCAGAGTATTCTGTGCTGCTAACAAACTAGAAATGATGTTTGGAGATGGAGAGCTACTTGCTCCATTCACCACTGGATGGCTTGGGCGTAACATGTACACCCTAGAAGCCATACCAGCTGGAAAGGCTGCTTTAAGCACCATTGATTATGAAACCGCTCATTGGTGTTTGGGACACCCCTCTAGGGAAGTTGTCAAACAGGTGAAGGAGCATACCACTGGACTCCCGGACTTTACCATCCCAGATAAAGACCCAAGTGTCTATCCAGGTTTTGCCAAAGGCAAGCAACCACAGCACTCCTTCCCACCATCCACTGTACATGCCAAAAGCGTGTTTGAACTTGTCCACATGGACATTAAATCATTCCAAACCGAGTCATACCGCAAGTACAAATACATTATCATCTTCCTGGATGATTTCACCTCCATGGCCTGGTCTGTATCATTGCACACCAAGAATGCTGCCTTGACCACCACTAAACACTTCTTACAAGAAGTGAAGATGCAGTTTAATGCACAGGTGAAGGGTTGGATGTCTGACTTCAGTGGTGAGTATAAATCAGCTGCTTATGATAGTCTACTCAAGGGGGAGGAAATTAGGATTCATGAAAGTGCTCCTCATGTCCCTCAACAAAATGGGCGCGCAGAAAGATTCATGCGTACCCTCATGGACAAAGCTGAAGCAATGCGCCATATGGCTTGCTTGCCTGATAGCTGGTGGGAATTCGCCGTCGCCAATGCAACACATTGATACAACCACACCCCCCTAAGCTGCCTTCAATGGTGCACACCATTTGAGGCTCTTCATTCGAAGAAACCTAGGATCGATCACTTGCGTGTCTTTGGTTGCACTGCATATGTATTCCTTCCTGCTGATGTTCGGGCCAATAAATTGGCCCCTAAATTAGAACTCATGGTGTACCTCGGTGTAGCACCCAGAAATGATGTGAATTTCCTCTTTATGCATTCCCCCAACAATGTCCTTTTCACAGCTGCATAAGCCTCTTTCGAGAAAGCACAATTTCCCCGCTGTGATAAACCTAGCAGAGCGCCCTCACAGCCACTGGCTGACCCAGCCCAGCCTGCTCCCTTTCTCAATGCGCCCATAGAAGTGCCCTCTCCTGACGATGGAATCACTCATCAAAGTTATCCTCCTCGTCTGGTCACACCTCCTCCTGCTCCACCTTCGCCCATCCAACACCAGCCGAGCACTCCTCCTCAGAGAGCTTCTGCACCACCGGCTGTACCTTCTGCACTGTGCCGCTCTGGCCACACATGCAAGGTCCCTGTTCGACCTGACAATGTCTATGGTGATGATTGTCATCCCACTGAACAAACCAAGGAGATTGAATGCAAAGATCGCGCTGCTCAGTCCCGCCCGGTGCCTGGTGGTTTTCCCAACACACCCGCTGCTGCTATCCCCCCTTCTGATGAAGAAGGTCACATTGTGCACCTATGTCATGAAGGGGGATCTGAACTCGCGACATTTCTACTATCAAAGGTGTTATCAATGGTCAATGAGACCAAACCACACAGGGAATGGACCTATAAGGACATACAAACCTTACCTTCCCATGAGAAAAAGGACTGGAGAGATGCGTGTCAGAAAGAACTTGACATGCTCCAAGAGAGACAAGTCTTTGAACTTGTAGATGCGCTGAAAGGCCACAAAGTTATCTTCAACCGCTGGGTATTCAACGTAAAATCCGATGGCCACAAACGTGCCCGCCTTGTAGTGAAAGGCTTCTTCCAAGTCGAAGGGATTGATTTCAACAATGTATTCTGCCCTGTTGTAAGGTTTGAGATGGTGCGCTTAATGCTTGCACTGGCCTCCCTTGAGAATTGGCACATCAAGGCTTTAGATGTTCAAAGTGCCTATTTATATGGCAAGCTAGACGAAGAGATCTACATGAAACAACCCGAAGGATTCACAGTCAGAGGACAAGAGCATAAAGTGCTCCACTTAAAGCATGCCCTCTATGGCCTTAAACAAGCTGGACTGGCCTGGTGGAAGACTCTAAACGAGTCCATGAAAGAACTCAGATTTGAACAACTGAAGTTCAAAGCTGGCATTTTTATGTTCAGAATGGTGAAAACTGCTATCATAGTCGCAGTTATATATGTAATACTATCTCCCTTCTCTCTCTTGGTCCTTCTACCAAGCAAATACAGTCTCAAACTGGTCTAGTGAGGTCTACTGTGTCTAGGATTCTTCAAGAAGTTCAGCCAGAGACAGCCAGACTGTGTGGTGGCTGTTCTACCAAGCTTACTCCTACCAACAAGAGGGCTGTTGTTCAGAAAATCATCACTGGCAAGGTCAAAAATGCAGTCCAAGCCACTCAGTTCATCAATTCCATCATTGATATTCCTGTTGGTCCTCAAACAGTGAGGAATACTCTGAAGGAGGCCTCCTTGAAGGCAGTGGT